>VYZQ01027428.1:441-21235 GCA_013400655.1 Mystacornis crossleyi | reverse complement strand
AAAAAAAAAAAAGAAGCCAAAAACCTCTCAAATCTTCCAGGGAATCAGGTACCTAAACCCAAGTGAGTTTCAGCAACACTTAAAAACCTGACTCCCTTTATATAATTTTGAAAGTTCCAGCCTAAAGTGAAGGACAAATTTGTTTTTGAGAGAGAGCTCTATCTTCTTTTATGGAGACTAATCTTCCCACATTTCCCTTTCCACCTGCTATTAAGTTCATTGGGCTTTGTTTTTTTGTGTGATCCCAAGTCAGTTATTGGCATAGAAGGATACTGTTTTCTCTGTACTGTGCACCAGTGGCTTTCTGAGGGTTGAAATATTGTCTTAAAGGAAAATGCCTGCTTTATCAGCCTAATACATAAATGTACAAAGGGGTATGGTTTTAATTTTCTTATTAACAGATACATTTTAATTTGTTCTGGGAAAAAAAAAAAAAAAGAAGGGATGAAATGTTCTCATTTGATCTAGTGAGACCTCCAAGCATGGAAGCACTGCTGGTTTATGGGTTGGCAGCCTGGAGGAACAGAGGCCAAATGGTGCATTTCAGAGCCTGGAGAAGAGTGCCTGGCTGCCACAGGCAGTTAACGTGCAGCTCGCCGGGCACAGGGCTGCTGCTCCATACGAGAACCTTGGGAACCATAAAAGAGAGATTATTGCCAGCCAGTGGGATGGATGGAAGGACGGCTCGTTCCCAAAGCTGTAGTTAGCAAGTTGGCTGGCAGGGGAAGGGAGAAGGTAAAAGGGCTTTGCTGCTACCTTGAAGTCCCAAGAAATAAACGCTGTGCAGAAGTGGCTGTGAATATGCTTTTACTGTTTAAAATTTTATTTTACTGTATTCTTTTCTGCTTTGTTGAATATTGGGGGTGGTACATAGACGACCTGGCTGTTGACAGTGCAATTCAAACGTATCTGCCAACTGTACTGTGCATTGAGTGGGTGGAAATTTTCATTTCGTGTCTTTTACAGCCTGCTGTACTCTTCCCACAAAATCAGTGGGCTCATAAGTTCTTAAGAGAATGAAAACCTTTTGTTGGAAACTTCTCTGTGTTACAGCTTGGTCCTGTAGAACTTTTTGATATTATGCTCTGATATAATGCTAGTTTCACCATGAGTATGTACAATATTTCCTGCCCCACTATCCAAAATGCCCTTATCTGTTCAGATTATGACTGGGACAATGCCTTCCTAAATTTCTACAGCACCTGATGTCCTGAGGCTCTCAGCCCTCCCTGCTCCAGAGCTCTTTGAAGGCCAGTATTGAATGTGAATTGTGCTACAAGATACAAATTTCACTGTGAGGAAGGTCCCTCTGTTTCAGGCTAAACAATAACATGTGCAAAGTATTCCTCAATCTCTTCTAAAAACAATCATTCAGTGTTCATACTTCAGCATTCAGTAAGAAAGCCACCATACCTGGTGGCATGGTATGCCACCTCTTACCATCCCTGTGATGGAACAGACTGTATATTTACAGCAGACATGTGAAAAACAAGCAGCTTTGCATATTCAGAGCAGAGCATGTAGCTGGGTCATACATATGAGTAGGATATGTGTGTTTATGTGTCCCCACCAATGGAAAGGTAACACTCTAACTTTAATTTGTTCTGGGAAAAACAGAAGACAAAAATAGGCACAGACAAGCAAGCGTTCAGTGCTGTTTAAGAAATAATATCTTTGGCTGGAATACTGATGCTGCATTGGACTGAGCCTTGCTGCATTAATTTGTGATTTTTGTCTAAAACCGCAATACTTCCAACCCTCAGAGTCACTCAAGTGAGGAACTGCTGCACTTTAACAGCTCCTTTGTCTGTATTTCTGCCAGAGGGCTGGCTGTTACCCTCTGGACTCTTCTGGAACAGCTTTTGGAAGAGGTGCTCCCCCAAGATGTGCAGGACAAAGCCTCTCACCGTTCTCCCACAAAGCCCGGCAGGCACACGCAGGTCAGCTCGCCGCCAAGGTCCGTGCAGTTGCCGTAGTTGAAGCACGTGAGGTTCCTCTCTTCGTTCCCACAAACTGTGTAAGGTAATCGTCGATATCTGGGTGAACAAGAAGGCAGCAGCAGTTATTTGCACTGTCCTTGTTTCTGGATGTCTCGTGCTCTCTCAGCTGAAGCAGGGGAGCAGGGTATTGCCCAAAGGAATGACAGCTGGAACTCAGATTTAAGACTCCCAGAACATGTTTTGCCTAAATTTTTTAATTTGATGAATTTAGCTTTTCTTTTCCAAATATTTACTGGCAAATCAATGATTCATTTCTGCGTTTAAAAAAAAAAAAAAAGTATATCTGTCTACTTACATTACTGATGTGGCTCTGCGTGATACCTGGACAGCTTAGTATAAGGTTTCAAAAGAGAGACTTAACATACCAGATAGACTATACTGGGCCACCATAAGGCATCTTCAAATCTGAGGATGTCCTCACTATTCAGAAAAAGTCAACAAAACCTGTCAATTTTAGTAATTATATCTTAAAAGACTATAGTTGGGTAGCATGAAGATGATTGTCTGTTTGCATCCTTTGGTCTGCAGGAGACTGGATTTACTGGAGTCCTCTGGAGGAAGGAGAAGGATTTTGCCTTCTTGGAGAGGAACGGGACATGCTGAGAGTGAGGAATTTTATGGGTATGCAGAGAAGGGCAATTAAAGGGAAGAGCCTGCAGCCTTTCAAGACGAGAGTCTGGAAAGAGCAGGAAACAGCAAGTGAGCAGTGTCAGAGGCAATGGGAAAAGTGGGCTGTGTGGTGTTTGCAGCCACCAGGACTGAGAGCAGTCTGGGAGGAAAAGACCAACCCAGAAAAGATGCTGTGTGTGGGTAGAAAAACAACTTCTTTTCCTATTGTTATTTTCTCTTAACCAACTCTGAATTCATTTATTTGTAGCTCTAGAGCTATATTGCTCTAATAAAATATAGTTTTAGAGATTTAAAAACCTTAAGATATTTTTTCTGTGAAGAAGATGTAGCACATGTATTTTCAAGCTGTGGAAGGCTTGTAATCTTGTCATCAGAGAGCTCATAGGACCCATGTTGGCAGCAGAACAGGGCAGCAGAGCTGTGCCTGGTTCCTTCAATCTTTGCCTCATCAGTCTCTGCCTGAGCTGGCAGCTCTCCACTGCCTCAGTCCACATCTAATTGATCGGTACAACTTTCTGTTCTCTTCATACATCGGCTCCACAGCCATGATTAATAGAGAGACAGATGCAAAACATCTGTGTTTAAAACAAAGACATCAGCAAGGTAAAAAACCTTCAGAAGAGACTTGACAAAATCATATGGATCAGCATTGTTTACAGTACCTGCAGAACCTCCCGGTGAAGTTAGCAGCACACAGGCAGGAGTATCCATTAATCCCATCAACACAAGTGGCCCCATTCACACACTGGTGGCTATGGCACTCGTCTATGTCCTCTTCACATTTCTTCCCTGTGTAACCAGGCTCACAGTTGCACTCATAGGAGGCGATCCCGTCTGTGCAGTTCCCGTGAATGCAGGGGTTTGAAGAGCACTCATCAGTGTTGACCTCACAGTAGGTGCCAGTCCATCCATCGGGACACACACAGCGGTAGGAAGTGTACAAGTCTTCACATATCCCCCCATGCATACAGGGGTCTGAGCTGCAGAAATCTACCTGCAAACAGCCAGTAAGAGCGGGGTTTGCAGATATTTTCAGAAATTGCTCCTCTTGAGGTTTTTTAGTAGGGATGTCAGCATTTTCAAAGTAGGAGAGATAAATGCCACCGATTTCTATGGTGCTCATACACCCTCGCAGGCCATCCAGGCTGTCAAAAGCCTTGTCAGCCACATAGATGTCTGTCTCTTCTCTTAAAAAGTTGAGGCTTCCTGCAGCAGCTGTGCTGGTTGCCGTGTCTTTCTTGTCTATTTCCATGTGCCACCTGGAGGACTGGGACAGGGGCTCCACCATGGAGACCATCACTTGGTGCCATTTGCCATCACTCACAGGCACTGAACTCGCAAGGGTCAGCCTGTAGAAGCTGTTGCCGCTTTGCAATTGAAACAGGAGTTTGGAGTTGTGGATACTGATGATGACAAACTCAGGCTCCCTCTCTGCATACAGCAGGATCACGTCCGTGTCCCTGGTTCGAAAGCCAAAGATGATATTGGTGAGGTCTCTGCTGATTTTCCCGTTGCTCCTGTAAAATATGGCGCTGCTCCGGCCACTGAACACCGCGTTAGCAAGACCTGTGCAAAGACAGCAATTGAGAAACCCGGCCAGTTTTACACCAATGCATGTGGAACAATGTCTCTCCAGTGCACATGCTCCCTGCCATGTAACTACTTTTGCGTTTGCTGAAAAACAGTCAAATTCCACCAGTGTTTCAGTTTTCCTGGTCTGTGTCTCATGGCTGTGGAAATTACAGGGCAGTGCCAGCATCAGCTATAATGACACCCAAAGTGTACCGCTTTGCATCATCTCAGGTTATCACTCTAATATACAATTCTACATTAGTGTTATCTCTCTGTTTCAAAAGAAGACATATTTTTCATTTTATGTTTGTTCTCCAAGTATGGGCAGCTAGTTATTCCCCGTGACAGATCTGGATGGGGTGAACATTTTTCCCAATTCCTTTTTTCTTAGGTATGTCTTAAGATGTTTTATAAAGTATTTCACTGGATCCCAGTTTCATCTCACCAATGCAAAAGGACGAACTTAATTGAAGTCAGTTGATGGCAAGCCCCTTCAAAATCCCTTGTAAGCAGAGTCATGCCTGTCACGTTTAAAGCCAGCTTCTCCTGCTGGGCAGGCACTGCCACAGCCCTGTGCTGGTGGGGCAGGGAGGGCAGCAGCTCTCAGCTCACACTGCTGTGAGTGAAAATTGATGGGCAACGTTGTGGCAGCTTTATGGACATCTTCACAAAGGTATTTGACACCTTTCGTTAGCATGGTTTCTACTAAAATGCACTTACTCACTGGGCTGTAAATTTAAACATTCTGAGGTTTCTGAGGATTATAGATAGGGAGGAGGGACAGAAAGGAATGTCTTCTGTCTGTACTTCAGAAAAAAATACTTCTGAAAGATCTGATATAAGCTGGGTTTCTGAACTATCTCTGGGCTTAGTAAATCTTGAGGAAAAGAACCCTGAGGAAGTCCCAGTATTAAGTTATTGACTGCAGATCCTGATGCCAAGGCAGCAGAGGCGTAACTGCATTTCCTTGCATCAAACGTGGTGTCTTTCTCATAGAAAAAGTTTCATCAGAGGAAATCATAGTAAAAGGAAAGTCAGAGTTTTTCAAGATTATTCCTGGTTTTTTTAATATCTCACAAGCTTGCTGAGTTTTTCAAGCAGAAAACAACAGGCAGAGAACTCACAGCCTGGGAAAGCTTTTATTTTGTTACCTTGTGTTGAATAACATGAAGTTTATCCTGTAGCTAAGAATACAACTGGTTAAAAATGCAGTTCTGTAGAGCAGGAATTTTTGACTATCTATTAGGGAAGCCCCCTACCGTTGCCACTTAAGCCAGCACAGAAATCTAAATGGGATGACCTTGAGTCATTGAAAGTGTAAATGACCTTGAGTTTAGCAGAAGGAAACACTTCAGGTACTTTTCACTTCACTGTCTCTGTTTCTGTTCTACCCCTGTATGCAATAACAAATTACCTGAGAGAAAGTATTTTGATATTATCATTAAATACATCTCTGAGAGGAGGAGCTATTATTTTTATTTCAGTTACAATTTTAACCCGTCCTGCAATGCTGATTCTAACAATCCGCACAAAAATAGTATCATATTGGTCTATGATAGAGATCTTTTGTTGACCAGCCTTCCCATTCCTAAGGGTCAGCCATTCTAACAGCTTCCACCAGGCTGAGTGGGTATTTACCTTCCTTCACAGCTTTGGTAGGGCTTTCTTCAGTAGCAAAAAGAAAAAAATATTTCTTAAAAATACCTATTTGCTTTTTTTAATTCCACTCCAGGGTGGGAAGGAGAAGGAAAGTGGAGGAGGAACGAGATGTGCAGGGTGGCTAATGATCCTAAGGCACCTAATGGTCCTCAGTTTTCAAATGGACTGCTTGGCATGCAGGTGCTTCTTACAAAGACACTGCCTGCACAGCTGTACTGCAGGTATTGAGGTGACTTCCTTCCAAGCTATTCAAGATTTAAGAAAATCGAATGATGCAATGTAAGTTATGTAGCTTGTCTTTTCAGGAGAAAGGAGAACATTCTAGGGTTAATCCACCGCTGGATTAACCTCTTCTGTCTTTGCAGTGGAGGTGTGAGGGCAATATACTGATCTACTGGACAACCTTGACTAGCTGGGCTGAGTAAGTCAAAATCGAAGGCCCTGTAAAGATCAGTGTCCGAGTGAGGGGGGCTGGGTAAGAACTTCTGGGTTTGGTAGGGCAGACTCTTCCCATTAACGTTACTTAAAATTGACATAGCTATTCTTTTAATACAGAAATAACATTTCAATGAGCTTTAAAGGCAGTGAATACTTCATTTCAAGGAAATGCTGCTGAAAATGTCTATTGCTGCTGATCTCCAAAGATGATTGGAACAACTGAAATGTACCTACATTCAAATCCTTGGTGCACCAGCTGGCATTGTGCTTCATGNCATTAAATACATCTCTGAGAGGAGGAGCTATTATTTTTATTTCAGTTACAATTTTAACCCGTCCTGCAATGCTGATTCTAACAATCCGCACAAAAATAGTATCATATTGGTCTATGATAGAGATCTTTTGTTGACCAGCCTTCCCATTCCTAAGGGTCAGCCATTCTAACAGCTTCCACCAGGCTGAGTGGGTATTTACCTTCCTTCACAGCTTTGGTAGGGCTTTCTTCAGTAGCAAAAAGAAAAAAAATATTTCTTAAAAATACCTATTTGCTTTTTTTAATTCCACTCCAGGGTGGGAAGGAGAAGGAAAGTGGAGGAGGAACGAGATGTGCAGGGTGGCTAATGATCCTAAGGCACCTAATGGTCCTCAGTTTTCAAATGGACTGCTTGGCATGCAGGTGCTTCTTACAAAGACACTGCCTGCACAGCTGTACTGCAGGTATTGAGGTGACTTCCTTCCAAGCTATTCAAGATTTAAGAAAATCAAATGATGCAATGTAAGTTATGTAGCTTGTCTTTTCAGGAGAAAGGAGAACATTCTAGGGTTAATCCACCGCTGGATTAACCTCTTCTGTCTTTGCAGTGGAGGTGTGAGGGCAATATACTGATCTACTGGACAACCTTGACTAGCTGGGCTGAGTAAGTCAAAATCGAAGGCCCTGTAAAGATCAGTGTCCGAGTGAGGGGGGCTGGGTAAGAACTTCTGGGTTTGGTAGGGCAGACTCTTCCCATTAACGTTACTTAAAATTGACATAGCTATTCTTTTAATACAGAAATAACATTTCAATGAGCTTTAAAGGCAGTGAATACTTCATTTCAAGGAAATGCTGCTGAAAATGTCTATTGCTGCTGATCTCCAAAGATGATTGGAACAACTGAAATGTACCTACATTCAAATCCTTGGTGCACCAGCTGGCATTGTGCTTCATGAGGACAGGGCCCAAGCTCACACCACTTAACTTCCTCACATGCCTTCCCCACTGTGTTAGGGGGACACGTGCAAGTGAAGTCATCCCAGATTGAATAGCACACACCACCGTTGTGGCAAGGGTTGGACTATGGGGAAAGAGAAGAGATAACCTCAGTATGAATCAAGGTGTTGGACTCCCAGCTCTAGGGATGGGGGACTGTTTAGCAAAAAGAGGTTTTGTTTTTATTTCAGATGGAAAATGATAAAGACCAGTATTATGACAGTACAGCATGTTCGGTAATTGGTGAAAAACAGTACTTCAACCTCAAAATAGTTTAGTTCTCCCCTATGCAAATAGATTTTCCTTCTGATATTCATCATATGTAGCACAGCTTAACAATATCTGTTCTTTCTATCATTTTTGCACGTTTTCCTAAGTTGTCATTATAATCAAATAATGTGTGGGAACGTACTAAAAAATTAAAATAAACTCCCCATTATAAGCATGCAAAAATGCTCTGAAAAATATCATTCTTACCTTGCAGAGGTTGTCACCAGCGCAGCCTTGGGTGACGTTGATCAGAGTTTGGTTGATAAGAGAATTCAGTGGATTGGTGATGGGGAAGAATTCCAGTGGCTGGTTATTCACTCTTACATCTTGGATACAGCCTTTGAAATACCTGCCATTTCTCTCAGTTTCCTTGCTATCTGGTAGGCCTCCAATGTAAAGAATGTCCTTACTTTGAATGGTTAGTGTTGGAGTAGAAATAAAGCCTAGGTAGTGAGAGGACTGGAACAACTCCATCTTATTTGGTCCTATTTTTAATGTTATTAAGTAAAAGTTTCCATCGTTCATGGAGTGTTTCCCTAATAACTTCATGGAATTTAGGGCTAGCATGGTGAGTTTCCCACCTTCCAAAGAGACTCTTACGTAGAGGTAAGTACTGTTTCTCAGAGCCAGTAACAAGCCAGAAGCTTTGCGTGTTCGGACAAACATTGATATGATGAAGTTCTCATTCTGAGTGGAATCAACAGGAAAAGCAGCATAGCCTGAGGAGTCCTCGGACCCAAACCGGCCTGGAATGTACTCTTGAGGTTAGAGACGTGGAAAAAGGTAAAAAAAAAAAAAGAAGAAGAGAAGGGAGAAAAATAAAATAGTTAGGGCTAAATGATGAGGGAGCCAATGCAACGATCAAATAACTATTTCTGGTAATATTTATGTATGGTAGTAAGATGTGCTTGTATTTATGGATGAATAAAGACTTGATCCAGCTGTAAATAGCTTCTATTTCAAAATTCCTGTTGCCTTCCATGGCCGTAGCATTAAGGCCCAGTACAGGACCAGATGTTGTATTATTGGGCACATTTTTCCTCTTTATCATGCTCACAATGCTGTGTTTTCAAGTAGTTGAACAAGGACCTATTTCTATACTTTCTTGCACTGGTCCTCAGAAAGACTGCTTTGGAAAGAACCTGGCTGCTTTGATCCTTTGATGACCATGAAAGTTAATGCAATTCTGGGATTTTGTGGTATTTTTTGCACAGATTCCAATTGCAGAAAGCTGCTGGGCAACCCCCTCTTGTGTGAATAGATCACCTGTGTGGTGCTGCTTGGGCTCCCCAGTTCTCTGACAGACTTTTTGTTGCTGGGGCTCACCATGTGCTCATCTACAACAACTTGTATCCAGTCATGAATCCTGCTCAGTCCCTGAGTGCCCACAGGGCTGCGGGAGAAACATGATCCAGGATCGAGTAAGTTTTATTCATTTTGTGCTTATCAATTAAAATGATTAAACCAAAACCATCTGTCTGTCCTTTACCCCTTATTTTCAGTAATGATTTTCAGTCTTTCAAGGATACAAAATATGTAGCCAAAACTGTATTTTATTCTGATGAATCATCTCATTAAAGAACAAGAAAGTGTTTCTATTTTTACACAGTAAATTTTGTGATCTTGTCCTCAATATTACAAACTTCCTGCCTAAACAGTTTCAGGAGCTATTTTTAATATATCAAATTCATAGAAAGAATAAACCAAGCTTTTTTAAAATGCTCACATAGCTAAAGTTTCAGTCCTCTGTTGTGCAGTAAAACTCCTGGAGTGGGATATCATAGGCCAACTTTTTTTTTGACTGCATTAAAAAAAAATGATGAGAATAAGAGACTGACCATGAAGCCCCAACAGACCCTTAATAAGCACACTGCACTGCTATGTGGTATGGTCATATCATTTAGCAACAGGAATAAACCCCGTATTTGTTCCTAAACAGAAAATTTCTTCCTTTAATTTGAAATAGTTTATTTCTATGAATAAGATTACCTATATATCTACACCTACTTGTTAAAACCCTTGTATGTAGAAATAATTATTTGTTGAAATTGGTGTTTTGAGGCATTAAGTCTGTTTAAGTTATATCTTCTCTTAAGGTGCTACTGCAGACTGAGACACTTTTTTCATGAGGGTAAAAAGAAAAATTTTGCTGAAATGAGGATTCCACAACAGCAGTATTAGAAAGAAGCCTTGATCTCCAAAAAGGTAATTCATGTTTACAATTAGCTTGTCACATTTCTCTCTATTTATAAATATGCACATCTATCATCAGTCTGATCTGTTTGATGAGATGACTAGCATCACCTCGGTCAATATTAACCTCTTAGGTCACAACATCTGGATGTTGATCAAAATGAGTGAACATCTGTTTGTTATTTTGTATATGTAGAGAAAATATTGCCTCTTGTCAATTAAATACTTGGCAGCAGCTTTTTTTCAGAAAGACACCAGCATTTCTTATGTTACCCTTTACCACAAGTCTCCCCCACTCTGTCTCTTTAGAAACCTGCCAGAGTCTTTTACATGTGACATACATCTAGAACGTGTGTACCAAAATGGCACGGTGCCATGATTAGCAAGGAGTATTGCGGTCAGCAGGGAAAAAAAAAAGTATGCTTTCTAATCATTTTCAACAGTTCTAATGCTAGTATAGCTGCTCCTGGCCCTGACTGGTTTTAATTTTGCTTCATATAAGGAGGCAAACATATTTCCCAGATGTTGTCCTATACTCCAAAGTCGCCTTCCAAATCTTTGGATAAATTACAGCTACACTTCAAAGAAGTCTGTTACAATTACCTCTCAGACTTTGTCATGTTGCAATAAAACCAAAAGGAAAAACTATTGAAAGGTATTGATAAGTATTAGGCAGAGCATGCAAAGTGAAACTGTATTTGAACATTTGAAATGTAGTTGAAGGCCTGGCTTTCTGCAGCAATGCATTCAGTAACCCCGAGGCCAGTTGTTCAGCTGACATGGATCAATGTAGCTTCACTGCACCCATGCCAGTTTACACCAGTTTAGGAGCTGTCCACTCCAATCTGACCAAAGCTCTGCTGTTTTGCTTAATTTTTTCCAGTCCACTTGGCAAATATATCTGCATAAATATACATATGTATGTATACGTGTATGTAGGTATGTATTTCTTGCTCCCTAAACATTGCTCTGCTGACCATGTGCGGATGAGGGAGGCAGAGACAAGGGCACAGCATGAAGACTTAGTCCTGTGCAAGTTTCTCATACAAAACTGCTTGTTTGAAATCCCTCAAACTTTGCCTGGGGAAGGATTGCAGAACTCACCCTGAAGCATTCAGGAGGGTTGCTGTATCTCCAGCTCTAGGGGGCTTCACCCAGCAGATGCAGAGCAGCAGGGAGCTGGGCAGGGACCTCCTGCTGTCCTTCCACTTTGCCCCAGCCTGCACTTGCCTTCGCAGGGAAAGTGCTACAGGCACCTGCAGCTTTTGTGTTCCTGCTC
The DNA here is from genome assembly GCA_013400655.1 of Mystacornis crossleyi. Lineage (NCBI taxonomy): Eukaryota > Metazoa > Chordata > Aves > Passeriformes > Timaliidae > Mystacornis > Mystacornis crossleyi. The sequence goes on along the minus strand of VYZQ01027428.1, from coordinate 9,945 downwards.
ACCACTGCCACGGAAGCTGTTTGCTGTGATGAGCTCTTCTGCTCACTCAGACAGGGACACGTTTCCCTCTGGTCCCCACGCCGCTCTCTGGGAACAGCAGCCTGAGCTGGGGATTGTCCAGCCCTGCCTTGGGACCAGTTGCAGGATGAATGGGCCCTGCTTCCAGCTGCTGAAGCCCTGCCTGCTCCTTGGGCTAATCAGATTAAGCTAAGAGTATAATCTCGTTCATTTTTTTTAAATTGGAATTTGTCTTTTTTTAACTTGCAATACTTTTGCTTGCCTTCATTGCCTTAAATGACTCTCTTTATAAAAGCCTAGAGAGCTCAAGGATAAAATTTTCAAAGAATGCTTTGAAAGTAAGTCTTAAACTCCAAGTGAGTTGCTTGCTTTCTAAACTTTACTCAGCATGGATCACCTCCAGTGAACTACAGTTTTTCAGAGTTTATGGAGTGCTAAGAGCACTGAGAAGATTTAAAACAAGAGGAGTGGAATCCACCAGTTTAGCCTGACTTTTTTTTTTTTTTTTTTTTAGGCTGAAAAGCAGCCTTCCTGGGAAAGTAACTAGAAAATAACAAAGCTGTGCCACTACTAACCTCTTGCACTGGCTTACCACTTGACATTAAGCTCGAGAGATCCAAAGGGTCACGCCGTTTCCCCACCAGGTAAACAGGGTTGTTCCTGGCCATGTTTTCAGCAGGCACTTAAAACACAAGTGCCAGCAGCATTCCCTTACCTGTTGCACAGTCTGGCCCCACGTAGGGCCGGTAGCAGTCGCAGTGGTAGTTCAGCCACAGGTTGATGCAGCGTCCCCTGTTCTGGCACGGGTGGGAGTCACACCAGTCCTTTTTAGCACATCCTGTCCTGACATTTAAAGACGACCCAGACGATACATTCTCTGGAGTAATAACATTCAAGTCTATCTCAATATCCTGGAGACAGCCTACAAATGAAGGTGCAGAATGTGTATTAAAGGTGTTCTGTAGAGGGTTGCTGTTCCCCACTGGTAAGCCGCCCAAAAACGTGCTCTGAAACGCGAACATCACCGGCTCGTTATCTATCTTAGCAGACGTTTTATTGAGACAGGATTCTACACAAGAGCTGTCAAGCAAATTAAGAATAACAGCTCTTGCCAAGGTTACCTCCACTGAATGCCATTCTCCATCACTGACATTGTGTGGAATATGCAAGAGAGCCAACGGCTGATTATTGACTTGCACGGATAAGTGCAAGTAGCCATTCAGTAACTCCAACTTTGCAAATGTATTTTTCTCCCCTCGGCGAAACAGAAAAGCTGTGGGTTGCACAGTTTGAAACCTCAGGTTTATATTATAGAAAAAATCCTTTTTATGGGTCAGGGGATTCTTCAACAAAAGGAAACTGTTTCCTTGAAAAGAAAACGTGGTTATGGTTTCACAGTGTATTCCAGTATACCCATGTGAACATATGCAGCTGAATCCATGTTGGCCATTTTTTAAATGTGGGATACATATTCCATTGTTTTGGCATTGATGATCAGTACAGCCATGCAGAACTTCTGTACAGTTCCAGCCACCATAAAAAATCCCTTCTTTGTCTGCAGGTGGGCAATGGCAAGTGTAATTTCCAGGAAAATTCTCACAGATCCCACCATTTTGGCAAGGGTTCATGTAACATTCGTTGACGTCTTCATCACAGTGAGTACCTGAAGAAGGAACAAAGAATTAGGCGTTCTGGTTTGAATAACTGCAGCCCAAAATAACACATTTAATAATGTGTTTTATTAAATTATCTTTTATTAGAGGGGAATGCCATAATAAATAGATGATGGACAAGTAAAAAAATACATTAAATATAAAAATACCATTCGCTTGTCATGGTCTCCTTGTGCAAAGTATTATATAAACACCTTACTGATAACCACCTTTGCAGAAAAGAACGAAACAAATGGACAGTTTTGATAAGGATAATGTGTTGAAATTAAGATAAACATCATCAGATGCGATCAAGAAGTTGTTTCCCACATATCCTGTGGCAGAAATTGAGAATGCTTTGTAAGGAACTGAATTGTTTAGCACATGCAAAAACCCCAAGAATTGTTGCTTAATTCCTATCCATAATACAGTATGGTCATGAGCTGGCGTGTGGTCTGCTGGTCTTTCCTTCTTTTTCACGTTCATTGAAACAGTTGGAGACCTACAGACTATTATTCCTGGTCCCAAATGAAACATCTTGGAGCAACAGTCTTCAAGTGAGAGTCACAAGACATGGGGGGTCAGACGGACAAGTGGCTGAACATGCCTGCAAAACATGTACAGCAAAAACTACGTACTACAGGGGAACTTTTTACGTCTCCTCTATACAAAATATAAAGCAAGAAAAGACAAAAGGAATATTTTCTCAAATGCCTCAGAGGCTGATTGGTGATGAGAGAACTTCTGCAGGAGATTGTCAGTACAGTCTCATATTTCCTCTTCTTCTGTATAATGCTTGGCTTCTGGTATATCTGGTAAAAGGAGAACTCCTCATCTCAACTCCGCTGTAATTTGATAGATGTGGCCTAAGTGGGTCTGCTGGATCACACTTCGCAAAGAAAAACAAATCTGTTCCTCTTGTAAAACTAATCTGTTTATCCCTCTGCACTGTTGTTCATCTATAAAGTGGTAATTACAGTAACTTCTCCCTTGAGCAGTCCAGTGACTGATATGCATTCAGTGGGTCAGGGAAAATCTGTTTCTCATCTCCCTTGGAAGCAGCCAAAATATCCAAATACTTGTTTGATAACTCATGCTAAGTGCAACTCTTAACATTTCCACTTCCCTTCATAGTTATCTTAGAGAAAAATGAGAAACATTTTGCAGTTATACTAGTTTTTCGAACTAGTATAATCAGCACAAATTAAATAGATAATATTCCATCCCCACAGCAAAACTGTTGCCTGTAAATCAGGTAATGAGATGTGCTGAGGTTCGTGGGGTGGCAGCTGGATGTACTGGGCACCACACCTAGATTCATGTACAAATTCACATCAAGCTTTATTTCTGTAACAAAACACAGCCATTCCTCACGGAAAATTACGGAGCAGCATTCAGCCACAATTAATTGCTTCAAATAGCAGTAGATAAGTGTAGTTACTCAGGCTAATTCCTTGCCTGTCCACTTTATTCAATCAGAGCTGTAACTGGACCCATCTCGGAGAGCGGTAAGTACAGGAGAGCCAGGAGGGAACTGAGAATTGGCAGAGATTTGTTTAAAAGATTAGCAGAGTGAAGTGGTCATAGCAGGTACACAAAAGACTCTCTGCAGCAATCCAGCTCACCCATCCACCCTCAATTAAAGCAGTAAAAAAAAAGTGTAAAAAAAAGTGTAAAGCATACACTGACTTTCCACTTGAAGCTTCAGTCTATGGAGCACAGCTAGTGCCACGTCCCTGGCCTGGCAGTGGGGTTTTACTGCGGCAGTCTCTCTCTGTTTTCCAGCCAGGCTCATCTTTATTCCAATGAGAGATGTCTGCGTATACCTCAATGTGCAGTGGCATCTGGCAGAAATACAGCTCATTGGGGCTGACTTTCTCCAAGTGAAGTGCAGTTCCCAAACCGTTCCTGACTGGGGGCCAGAGCCATGGCTGCTTTGTCTAGTTTGTGACAATTTCAGTGTTAGTAACTTGTCCTGCTTTTGCTATTCTAGTACATGAAAAGTGAAGTTCCTGAGAGCTGTGTCCTGTTTTGGTCAATGTTTTAGTCCATCTCCTGCCTGATACTGCTCCCTTCCCTGCTTTGACATCGAGAACAATGTGTCCTCGGGTCTTTAGTACAACACAGCCTTAGTAGGATGGCTGTAAAAATGCAGGCCTCTTTGAGTTTCGTGTCAGAGATAAAAATTAGTCCAACCTACAAGCAATTGCATCAGGTTAGCTTTGTCAGAGGGCTTCAGAGTGGACAGACTGTGATTAAGGGTTTATAGACTGGGAGCCCCTGTGAAACCTTTCATAAAACAATCAGCATTGTGAGTGGCTAGGTCCTTAGATGCTGCATTTTCAGCAATGTGTGGTGACTCTCTGTGTGCTACTTTATTATCCTACAGCACCTGCCAGACATTCCCTTTGCCTTGTAACTCGTGGTCTGAGTCACACTTTGCAGTGGTGACTTGCCTGTGGAAAGGACGACAAAGATGCATTTAACTTTTCAATATTCTTTAGTGTCTGTGTTGTTCTCTGCTTCATCGGATAAGACAAAAATTAACAAAATTATTTCATGAGAATGCTAAACTTTTTTTGGAAATCATATATATTTCTATCTTTAGATTTAGATAAGACATTTGATAAAAGAAAGCATCAATGTCCAGCAAAGAAATAAAATTAGTTTTATGAGGAGGTACACATATTATTATCATTATTGTTGTTGTTGTTGTTGTTGTTGTTGTGTTCTTTGCCTATAGAAAATGAATAGTATCAGTTATTAAATATAAAGAGACTCTCATAGAGCCACTTAAATACATAAATTTCGTAGTCATTTCTCAATACAATGCTTGTATTTTAAGTAATGATATAAAAATACATTTCAAAATAATTATTTTATTGAGTTGTTCCATTAGATATGCACACATGTATGCACTTACATATATAGGCCTACTATTTCATAGTAAGATTAGCACAAACACAAATATAGGTCACACCAGAAGACAAATAATAAGTAATTTTTTCATATCAAGAATAAATAAATTCGCTGTTCTTGCAAGTGGTGTTGCTATTGCTCGTTATCTGCCAATTGCTATAAAGCAAAGACCACTGTCAGTCAAGATAAAAGCACTCTAGATAAAAGGATTAGTCAATATTTATAGAACTGTATAAGCAGTTCAAATAGCTCAGGTTGGAGAAGTTAGCATGTAAAAAAAGTATTCTCAAAAGATGTAAGACATACCAAAACAAGTGCAAAGGCAATGATTTTTTTTCTCAGTGGTTACATGCATTAGCTCAGCTAAGCATATTTGTGTTTTTAAAGGAAAAAGTAGAATCATACAGCATTTTCCCTTCCAAATATTACACACTGACCTAAAATTTCAGATAATTATGAATAATTAACATGATTACTTTTCCCACCTGTGAAGTTTTTTTCAAAAGAGATGAAACTGTTCCTTTGACTCAGTTTGATAGCATCACTCATCTGTCTCCTTTTTTCACTCACACATTATTACTACTGTATTTTCTAACTGTTAACCTCTTAATTAAACTCTCTCTTTCAAATTTAGCAGCAAAGGTTTCCTGCAGAAGCAGGATGACGAAAGCAATTATTCAAGCATAATTCTGCGGAATGCCACTGTTTTTCATTTTGATTAAACAATTATAAAAGTATTATCCAAATTACACTTTTGATACATACCTTTGGTTAGAAATCTGCTTACAGCCTATTGCTTTTCCAGTCCCCCGACACTAAATAAATCCTAAGAAACGACAAGCAAGCAATCTGGATAGGTGCTACATGTTCAATACAGTCTAAGCGCACATACAAATTCACAAAAAGAAAATATTTACCTGTAAACATTGTCATTAAAATGATGTAAACTTGTATCCTAGTTGCAACCATCTTTTTCCACAGGAAAATTTCCGAAAGAAAAAGATCGTTTAGCACTTAAGCAGTCCACAGAGTAAATTTCTGTAAAATTCACAACAGTTCTTAGTATAAAGGCTTCCTTTCCAGGATTAGCTTGCTCCACTTCTGTACCTGCTGATGTAGTCTGATGGTGTATTTTGCCCAAGCCAGATCAACAAGGCTTAAAGTAAGACCCATTAAACTGCTTACACAATAGATATGTATCCTATTTAAATTCTTTTTTTCTCCAAGTTCGTGCTCACACTGAATGTTGTTTGTGTTTCATAGAAATGCTTATTATTAGGATCCATTCAAAATTGATTGGTGGCTTTTTGTTGTTCTACAAGACGTTGGTTTTTAAGACTTTTTTTTCCTTTCAAACGGTTTGCTAATCCAGATCAACTCTTTAATGGTCACTGTCATTCAGAGAAACTGTACATCTCAATAAGCAGATCTAAAATTTGATCTTGTTCCTTTATTTTATAAATTATTTTTCTTCCATTTGCTCTCTCTACTTAATGGAAGTCTGTGGCTCTAGATTTTTGAGTGTGCTAAAGACAGGAAAAAATTATTTACTAAAGCATTTTTTTTTCTCCAGCTCCTGAGCAAGGCATTTTGATTTAGGTCAAATTTAATGAGGAGAAAATAGAGTTCAGGAGATTTAACTACTTATTTCTGTGATAATTTTAGACGCAGACATTATTTTTGTCACTTATGTTTATCAATTCCTTCTTCTCCCTCAACTCGTTCACTAATGAGAAAATTCCTGACCTTGTGTCACATTTGTTTTTAGGTTCACCAAAAGACTTATACGCAGAACACAATTTTGGATTCATTTAATGTCGGGTTCACAATTGTTTTTATGGAGATGCTCAGAAAGCTGCTGGTTCTTCCAGCCTCCGACACAGGCATCGAGTGAGTTTTCTTATAATACATTTAAATACCGTAGCGTAATAATGTCATCCAGACTCTTGGAAAGGTAAAAAAAGGAAGCTTTAAACAAAATAAAGTTCAGTTTGATTAGTTAGTGTGAATGCACTTGATTAGCAGTACTTTTCAGATGTCTTGTGCTGCAGTTTGATGTTTAATGTGCACTTTATTTTGAATATTGCGAGAAGAAGTTGGAGGTTCTCAGTAACTGCCATTCCTTTTGCAGTGTGACTGTGACAGTGCGACTCGGAGGGAAGGGAGGGACTCCTCTCNTGCCATTCCTTTTGCAGTGTGACTGTGCAGTGCGACTCGGAGGGAAGGTTATGAGGAGACACAGAGTCAGCAGGTGGGGACAGACATCTGCTATTACAGCTCAGTGTCAGCTTGGGGCTGGTGGCACTCTGAGACCGGGGAACTGCAGAGCAGGGTGTCCAGCACACTGCCCAAAGCCGTGCCAGAACCACTGGTGGGAGTTTGGACAAACCTGTCAGGAGCAGATACTCTAACTACAGTCAGACACTGTGTTTAATAACATTTTCATATACTGACCAAGGAGAAAATTCCACGTGAAACCACCATAAAGCAAGTATAAAATTTGTGTCATCCTGCCCAGAAAATAATTGTCAGGGATTCCCTGTCAAACTGGGATTTGATTATGGTTTGGGATTGCCCTGGCTTTGCCCTGGTTGGTGTTTTCACAAAAGATGTGGATGCTGGCAGAGAAAGCTTGCCTAGAAAGTTGTCTGATACAGCAGGGTTAAGTGAAACTCTTGATTGTGTTACCGACCAAATAAGACCTTTAGAGATTAACATAAAGAATTGGAGAAATGATCTGAAAATGATTGTATTCAGATCCGGAAGGGCTCACTCAGTTTCTGTAGCCTCAGGCCAGAAAAACCAGCAATCAGGTGGATCATTAGTTTCAGTTTACAATGCTTCAGTTACACCAAGTCCACTTTAAGTTCTGCACTGCAAGGAAGATTTGGATCAATTAGGAAGAATTCAGAAGAAAGCAATGAGAATTATTGCAGGTCAAGAAAATATGGCTTGTGAGAAAAGGTTAAAGAAGTAGGGCTGTGCAGTCAAAAGACAAGCAGAGGAAATGGGACATGGTAAAGAGTTTTTCAGTATAAAAAAGAGAGCCCTCTGTGCCCTGAGACCACAGTAATCAGGTGAAAAAGTCACAGGTTTGGCCCACACAAGGAACATCCAGATCACACTGTAAGAAAATATTTCTAATGATAATAGGACAACAAAGCCTTCATGTAAGATGCCCACTGGGAGCCATAAACTCTACTGTGGATCCTTAAATATTTGTTAGAGACAAATGTGCTGTGAGACACAAGCCAGCAGATCCCACCTTAGACACATAGATGATCCAAATGATACCTGCATGTCTGTCCCTTCCAAGTCTATTTTTCCATGTTTTTGGGCCTCCCTTGAATGAAGTACTTCTCAGCAATTGAGCTGTAGGTGTGTCACACATACAGGTATCAAATGCAAGCAGGAGGAAATCTTGGAGAAACTCAGATTGTAGGACACCCTTTAGTAGGAGACCCTTTAGAATGGCTTTATGGAAGACAAAGAGTTTGAAATAGCACTTCCTTTGTGTATATTTTAGAATTTTGGAAATGTCTGTTATAAAATCCTACCCCAGGTGCAAACAACTCTCTCTTCGAGGGACTCATTAATCCTGAGGCCAGCAGAAAGATCTGGCAGAGCACATAAGAATATTCTTCAGGGCCCCAGGTTTTAGCAGACAATCACGAAAATTCTAACTTTGCCACATCTGTGCAGATAATTGCAAAGAGATAATTACTTTTTGCTGGAAGGAGGAAATGCATGTTCATGAGTGAGTAAAGCGCAAGGAAATAAATTGACCATCTCTGTGTCATCGTAATTAAACCCCAAGCTTGTGGGCATAAATCAGTCACCATGCAGGTCAGGAAGGAAGTTTTCCTCTTATGTACATCAGTGTAGAGCAAGTGAGGGGTATTTAAATGGATTTTTTTCTCTCTCTCTATTTTTCTTCAGTAAAGAACGGGCTTACATTTGATACTGAACTTAATGTGAACAGTGCTCTGATCTTGCATGGCAATTTCTGTTGCTCTCCTGGCAGGAAAAGCTTGTGTAAAATGAAGGACAGAACACAGAGCAGAGCTGGAGCACATGGAAAACGGGATTCTTTAACATAGTAGGATAAAAAGCATTTGTTAACATTGGGCTAATTTGCACATGATACCTTTCACACCGAACTGTAATTTCAGAAAGTTGTAAGACCTTGCAGTTATACCTTTAGTGCAGACAAATTCACTATTCTGCTATTTTTCCTCTTGCCATTTGAAATGTATGTATAAAGTTAATGTTGGCTAGGAAAAAAAATTAAAATAGAAATAGAGTTGAGTGGCTTGGCCTAATCATTAAATATGTCATTCTAGCTGAGGGATATGGAATTCATAATGTGCTACATTCAGAATGGCATGCTGTAATTCAATCTTTTTAAATGTTGCTGGCCCGAAGCTTCATAGACTAGTTTGAATTTTCAGTAAAAACGGATTTTTTTAAAGTAGTAAAAACCCCAATCCCTTAATCTCTTCAATCAGTAAAGGTTTTCTGAGTGCAAAAGTACTTGGAAATGTTTTTCCACTTGTTTCACGTGTTTTGTCACACCTAAAATAGTTTTCATTTGACAAAAAAAAAAAAGGCGAGAAGAAGAAAATCATGTATATGCTGTAGGTGATTAGTTGTTTAGTGAGATCGGGTGTGTTTATTTTATTTTAGAACTATTGGAACCAGCCGTCTGAGCTGAGCTTGGCTCCGGCTCCCGGGTGGATGAGGCAGCCCGGTGCAGACGGGGGCCCGGGGCCGCCACGCGCAGCACGGCCGGGCCAGGGGCCAGCGCCCGGCGAGGGCCAGGGGCCGTGTCCTGCGAGGGCCAGGGGCCAGCACCCGGCGAGGGCCAGGGGCCGTGTCCTGCGAGGGCCAGGGGCCGTGTCCTGCGAGGGCCAGG
>VYZQ01027424.1:4043-36937 GCA_013400655.1 Mystacornis crossleyi | reverse complement strand
AGAAATTATTCTTGTTTTGACAGATTTTGTAATCTCCCATTTTTAGTAACAGAAAGACTTCAGAAACATTTAACATCTATTCTTTCAGTTTGCTTGTTCTTGACTATGCTCGTCTCAGAAAAGCCATGATCTTTCAAATCACGGTGGTCTATACTGATCTCACTGGTCATTGCAGCATTAGCATTAGCAAATGCAGTGCTGCACTAACTAATTAAAGTCTTCTGGGTTTGGCATTTAGTTTTACATGCTGATTCACAGCAGTGTACTAACCTGTGCCGGGTTCATATGCAGCTGTGTGGCTTCACAACTGTCTTTAGCCAATTCGAGAAGGTATTCTTCCAAGAACAATGATTCTTCTTGCACAGGTGTGCATCACTATTGTGTGCATCATATCTTGCGTAGGTGTGCATCATCCCTTGTGGTTGTACCAGTGTGGCCATGCACCAACTCAGAGAAACTCACTTAACTCAACTGGAAAAAAACAGTCACAAAAAAAAAGGTATTTTCTCAGCTAAGCTGTCTCAGCTGCCTGTGGTGATGAAGCAGCACAGCCCCAACACAAAGGGAAGGTGAGAAGATGTGACCAGGCACAGATTAGAATTGCACCTTGCAGCAGCGGTGGATATCAGATACAAGAGGTGTGACACCATTCCTTCACTGTGGGCTTAGCAGAACACCTCTACACCTATTCTCTTTGCTTTCATGAGGCCTCTTCTTCTTTATCTCCTTTGTAAGAGGCTCAGCCATGCTGTGAGACTGCGCTTGTATCACAGCTGGGAAGAAGGGCGTGCTGTGTTTGGACTCCTGAACTGNCATCCCTTGTGGTTGTACCAGTGTGGCCATGCACCAACTCAGAGAAACTCACTTAACTCAACTGGAAAAAAACAGTCACAAAAAAAAAGGTATTTTCTCAGCTAAGCTGTCTCAGCTGCCTGTGGTGATGAAGCAGCACAGCCCCAACACAAAGGGAAGGTGAGAAGATGTGACCAGGCACAGATTAGAATTGCACCTTGCAGCAGCGGTGGATATCAGATACAAGAGGTGTGACACCATTCCTTCACTGTGGGGTTAGCAGAACACCTCTACACCTATTCTCTTTGCTTTCATGAGGCCCCTTCTTTATCTCCTTTGTAAGAGGCTCAGCCATGCTGTGAGACTACGCTTGTATCACAGCTGGGAAGAAGGGCGTGCTGTGTTTGGACTCCTGAACTGCCTTTGGTGGCAGCATGACCCACATGAGCACCTTATAGTTGTTACTTCAGCTCAGGTTTCAAGTCCAGGCTCCACAGTTATCCACACTGGTTTTCAGCTTCAACCTGTGTATAGGGAGAAGTTGACTGATGTACTAGGAGGGCAAACCTAAGCAGGAAATGCAAACAGGAGAAATTAGTCTGGCGTTAGGACACATGGGACAGAGTTAGCTTAAGTAATACCCAGGGAACAAATAAGCCCAGAATGAAGAATGTCTCACAAGGACTCAGCATGAGACATGGTACAATGAGCAGCATCAGGGCATGTGATGGCCTCACAGTGATTTTAAAGCATATAATAATGTTTCATAGAACACATGGATGAGCCTAAAAATAAGCAGGAAGGATGAAACAGTTACCATTCTCAAAGCATTGGTGAAAACTGATCCCCTGTCTATCATGCTGCTGATGCAGATATTTACAAAGAGAGGCTAATGCTGTTTTAACTGGTGCAATATAGTACCACTCCATGCTACTGTGGCATGTGAGACATGTTGGTCTAGTATCCTCTTTGGCCTTGCTCCTAGCCATTTCTCTTATGCCAAAAGCTGAACTGAGTGATCAGGCACTACCATTTCCTTGGGTTTACAAGTCTCACAGTACTCTATAACTGGGAGAAGCTCCTTGGCTGGACATTTCATATTGTAAAAGAATTTCAGGTCTTAAGTATGTCAGCCTTTTTATTTTTTTAAAAATTATTCTTTGTTGTGGGAGTTTTTTACTTGTTTTCAAAAAAAATTTTTTTTTGACCAGCCCCATATCTCCCAGTCACACACGCAAGTTAATGACTATTACTCCCAATTCTGTTATTTGGCTTCTGGGAAGAGGACGCTTATGCCAATAACTGTGTTGCTGTGCCATAGTTTGGGAAGAACCTCTTGGTGTTAGCCCAAATGTCTGATCTTCTAATTCATCAGAAGAAGACCCAAAAATCTGAAGAATGTGCCTGGGAAGTGGCTCTTCAGCAGATACCAAATGCACTCCAGAAAAAGAGCACTGAAAGTATCACTTTCGTATGAACAAACCTGCCCTGCCTACTGATCTTTTCAACCTATATTTACTATTAATGGAGGAACACATTAAAGGCAAGAGTCAGCAGTGACTGTAAATTATCTCAGTGGCCAAGAAAGCCTTGCTACGCGTGCCTTTCCTCCCTTTTTTCCTCATCCACACGTTCTTGTCTCCTCAAGCACCTACTCTTCCTTGTTCCAGTTATAACAGGCTGTGTTGTAAATTGACATGACACACTGCTAACTAAAACTGGTTCCCAAAAGTACCTCGTTAGCTGTGGAGCTGGCATGGTGCAAGCATCAAGAGTGAGTGGTCCGTGCTGGGGTAGAAAGGATGGGTGGGAAGGGCAGGGAGCAGTGTGTGCATCAGCTGTGGAGAGGTGTTGAGTCAGCTGCCTAGAGCTGCAGAACCATCCCTCAAAGATGAAAATTCTGTCTTGCAACCAACGACAGTGAAAATACTGATCAATAAGCTTCTATAAATTCTGGTTAACAGTGTTGCTACAATTACTAATTAAGGCAAAAACTGGAAGGTAATGCTCTTCAAGCCTCCCTTTGTTGCAGGTATACCACTGATAATAGAGTAATATGCAGTTGAAACTTAATTGGAACACTAAGGAAAGCTTGAGCTACTTATAGTATTTAATAATTTAGTAGTAAAAAGTGTACTGATTGTAGTAGTATTCATTTTTCTGTTTAATTTAATTATTACTTCTATTTCTTAATAATGCAGGAGTGTATTTTTGTGTAGCACTTCTTTTTTGTGTAGTTCTCATTTTGCAGCAGAATTTAATAAAGATCTTCCTGATGTTTGTAAAAAATGAGTACACTCCTGCATACATACATTCTGAAAAATTTCTTGAGTCTGTAATCTATGAGATCCCTGCAAGGCTCATAAAGAGGATCTTATCACTAAATGTTTATTCCAGGATGTGTAAGAGCCCTCTAATTTTTACATTCTTGAGTTTACAACACTCAGATAAAGACAGGGAGTTTAATTTCTCCCACTACATCTGGGATATCAAAGCACAGAGATATTAAAGTCTGTATTCAAAAAGGTTAGTTAGGATCATGGATCCCACTAGCTGACTTGCCTAAAGTGCTAAGAAAGCTTTTGTGGAACAAGCACTGAACTTAGATCTGCCAAATCCGAGAGGATCTTCCTTACTACTGGACTTTGCTGTCTCACAAAGATTGCAATAAAGAGTTCTTTTAAATCTGGGTTTAGACTACTTTATTGATTTGGAAGAAAGATTTTCATGTAAAGGAAGTTTTGACTGTAGGTCACAGGAGGGCAGAAAGCATATAAAATAGCTGCTGATGCACATGATGGCTTTTATGGGCAAGGAAAATGAAAGCTGTAACATTTGGGAAAAAAAAGTATTATCCATGACATGAAAAACAAGCTTAACTTAAGGCATACTGGGTTATACTGAAGCTCTAAGGGATTGAAGTCAGTGGGAAATAGTTATTCCGCTGGAAAAATAAAGGAGGTACTCCCTAGATTAACTTAACATTGCTCTAGAACAAGTTGTTGTTACTTAGAAAGATAGTGTGCTGACAGCCTGTGCAGAATGCACAGCATTCCCTATTCAGAATACATGGCATGGAAAAAATTATAAAATAATCTGTTTTAAGTTTTTATCTAAAATGTGAAGAAATAGAATGCTGTTATATTTGTTATGGGCTTGCTTTGGGGTATTGATGGTAAAATATTTCTCAGTGTTTCAGATCATTTATGGATATAATCATGGCTCTAAATTTTGTACCTCTATTTTATATGAAGTCAGTTTGGTTGAGATATTTATAGTGGACTTGCTTGCAATTTTTATGGTTAACAAAGCAAATTTTAAATTGAAGTGCATAAAATGAGGAACAAACATTTTACAAAGTCATTTGCCCTGACATGAAAGAAATTCTTAGTGGGACCTCTGATTTCCTATGCTTGATGTAGGAGACCAGCCCAAAGGAAGAAAAAAGAATGAATTCCTAACAGGCAGCATAGACAGGATATGCTTTATTCTGACATGCCTTGTTCTGGGAGTTTTAAGTATCACTGGTAACAGAACAGGACTTCAGATATGTGCATGACCTTCCCCGGGCCTGTGCCTGGCATGCAGACACTCACATGGATATGCTGACACTGCTTCTAGAGAATGGTCCGAAATTGGCCTCAGGGTCCATCTCAGGATGCTCAGAAATGCTGTCCATTGGTAGCCTACAGAAGGCGTCAGGCTTTGCACGGGCCAGCTCCATGCCCGGCAAGGCACAAAGAGGTGATGAACACCACACTTAAAGTGTGTAGAAAGTCGCTTTCAGGCCGGTAGGTAAGTGGCTGCTCTGTAAGTGGATCTTCAAGGTCCTGTAAATATTTTGTTATTATTTTTATCTAATTGTAAAGATTACTGTAGATGGACAAAATAGTCTTACTAGTCACACTTTCCAGAATATAGTTTCACTCAATAAACTTTATATTTTCATAATGTAGTATTTGACTGCTAATTTTAGTTTTTATTATGATGTTTTATTAATAAAACTCCTTTTATACAATGCATTGTATATAGAAAAATGAGTATTCAACTTTTGTTATTTTACCAGTTCTATTAGTAATGTATTTTCTGTTCACAATATTTCTTCTGTAGTCTGTATGAATGTGCTATTTATATGTGCTTTAATAATAAATTATTCATTTCAGGATATTCGGAGCATTTGATTTAATAACTGGAAACTAGTTTTAAATGCCAGAATTAAAGGCAGATATTATTGAATAACTTTGAAACAACAAAAATATTAAATACATGAAAATTGTCAGAAAGCAGCAATATATTAAAAAAAAAACCACACACATTGGACTTATGGAGTGGGTTTTTATTCTTATCTTGTCCAGTTAATACTGTTTCAGTGATTTTAAAAATAATGATCTGTTTCCACCACATTCGTCTTTCTTCCTTTCCCTAAGCAGTATTCCTGATAAGACTTACACAAGTAAACACCGACACATTTGAAAAAGAAACAGAGGTTAAATTTTTCTGGGATTTCCATAATCCCCTTTTCTAACATCTTGCTGTTCCTTGAGAAGGGGAGGCCTTGCTCCTCCTGTGCTCACAGGGCCTCTCTGCAAGCCCTGTTGGCTCCCACAGAGTCCTTTCTCCTTCTCTCCTTGCTCTAATATTCATCAGCCCCCTCCCCAAGACAACTGAGCTCGCTGCTCAGGCAGAGAACGTTCTCTTTTCCTGTGCTTGTGTGCTGTGTTACTGAGCTGAACAGATCACACAGAGGTCCCTGGTGCTACCTACATGGTGGGAGCAGGTGCTAGGGGACAGAGAGGAGGGGAAACACAGGGAGTGTTTTCCCTTTTCCGTGGTGAGGAGTGGTTTCATCAGCTCACCCTGCTTAATATAACTTCAAGTTCATTTAACGAAAAAGGAAGGGGTTTTTTCTGCTAGGTCAATTACTGTGAAGACAGATAGGAAAACCCGTAGAGGGACTGTAGCCTCTGAGTGACTGCCAGTGGAATAACGACCATGATTAAACAATCACAAAGGTATTGTGTTGATATAGCATTTAATATGGTACTGAATTAGCCAATAAGAAGTTTCAGAAACTGTTTGATCAGCTGTATCCTGAAATGAATTAACTGGAGATACTCTAGTGAAGAATTTTTTACAACAAGCAATGTCCTTTTTTTTTTTTTAATGAGGCTGTTCCACATTTCCTAACAGAAGTTATTTTTAGCTCTCCAAGATTCTGTCAATGTACACACTAACAGCATCAGCTCTTCACAGCAACCTAACAAAGTTTTGAAGACTAAGCAAGTCTTCTTCCAGCAGTCTCACTATCTACTGAGGGTACGGTTCAAAGCACAGTGAGCACCTACCAGGTTGAATCTCTAGTCCCTGGATAATACTGAGCTAATTACATAGCTGGTGTTCAGAGCAACTGGGAAATTGAAATTGCAAGAAAGCAGAGATATTTTTCAGTGTCTTTAGCTTCCATTTCACATAGAATGACATGGCTTGTTCCTTCCCCGCCATGTGCCAGAAACTGCAGCTCCTTCATCTCCTCCCAAACTAGCCTCTCATCACTGCTCAGGATGAAGGTGTTCATAACTTCAGGCAATGATAAATGTCAGGTGTACATCAGTGAAGGGATGAAAACAAGCTAAAGCAGGGCCAAAGTTCTGCTTCATTAAGACTGGAAAAGAGATGTCGCAGTGACCTAATTGCAGCCTCCTAGTACCTGAAGGGAACTTACAAGAGAGATGGAGAGGCACTATTTTCAATAACTGTAGTGACAGGATAAGGGGGAGTGGATTCAAACTGAAAGAGAGTTGGTTTAGATTAGATAAGAGAAAAAAATTCTTTCCTGTAAGGGTGATGAGGCATGGGAACATGTTGCCCAAAAAGTTGAGGAGGCCCCTCAAACATCTTTGAAATTGTTTAAGGCCGGGTTGGATGGAGCTCTGAGCAATCTGGTCTGATGAAAGGTGTCCCTGCCTATGGCAGGGTTGTTGGAATTAGATGATGTTTTAGGGCCCTTCCAACACAAACCTATTCTATTCTTATTCCTATTCCTATTCCCAGTCCCATTCCTATTCCTATTCGTATTCCTAGTCCTATTCCTATTCCTATTCCTATTCCTATTCCTATTCCTGTTCCTGTTCCTGTTCCTGTTCCTGTTCCTGTTCCTATTCCTATTCCTATTCCCTCCTAGGGAGGTGGTAGATCACCCATCCCTGCCAGTGTTTAGGAGGCATTTGAATAATGCCCTTAATGATATACTCTAAGTTTTGGTCAGCCCTGAAGTGGTCAGGCAGTTGGACTGAATGATCACTGTATGTCCGTTCCAACCGAAGTAGAAAAAAATGAAACAAAGCATCAGTTTAGAACAGCTGATCATCTGAGTCTCATCTGTCTGTCTGGGCCCTTGCACAATGGGCTGTGTAAAGGTGACCTGCTCTGGTCAGCCCCTGGGCCCCTTCCAGCTAGCTTCCCTGCCAACTGCACAGAAGGCACAAGAAGGGGCTGGGTTTATAAATAGATGTCTTGTCCAGATCCAAAAGGATTATTTTGCATTAATGAAATACTGTTGAAGAATGAGCAGTTTTATCTTTTAAATGAAAGTAACAAGAGTTATTTGAAAGGATATTAAAGCTAACAAGAAGTGCATGCTTCAAGAGACTGTAAGCGATGTCACTTGTGGCTGTCAGACACCTTAAATATCTCTGATTAGGCTTGAATGGAAAGAATGACAAGTGTGGCTTTTTAAAAGAAAAAAAGTCAGTGGTTTTTCTTTTCAGCACTGAAAAGACAGGATCCAGTTCTTTGGTATTGAACAAGAGCTATTTTCCTGTGTGCCTGGTTGAAAGGAAGAGTGAATGAAGAGAGAATGACAAGCTTAAACCCCAGATCCTTCTGTTAGCTTACTCAGGTGGAAAAAAAAACCGATTATTATGAAGAAGAGGTAAGTTACAAGTATATCAGATTGCATTTACACAAAAGATTATTCTGTAATTACAGATAGCAAAGCCAAATTACCAATGTTTTCTGGAAACATTATGTTTTAATTTTTTGTGGCAGATGCTTCCAGAGAATATCAAAAACACTTTCAGTTACTTCTTCAGTGGCTATAAAAGCAGCATCTAATCACGGACAGATTAAGCTAACCATGTTAAAAAAACTCAAGCTCCAATTCCTGGAGCTGTGTTTAGTTTCAGATTGTACTATTTGCATAAGGCAAATATCAAGACTTTTCGCTTGACGTAGAGTAATTCTTAGTTTTGTTAGTGCTTCCCTGCTTTATTCAAGCTAGGACATACTCTCCAAAGTAGCCTAGGCTTAAACTAGTTCTGATCACAGACTGGACGTTGGGATCGACTCTGGTTTGCTGCATAAGTAAAAACCTGTTGAGAGTCAGTAGGTGTGTACAGTTTTCTTGTAGCTTCCTTTTGTAACCTGTCTATACTGGTCAGGCCAAATGCAAAGCAGCATCAGAAGCCATAGTCATTTGTTGTAATTGTAGTCTTGAGTGAGGAGATGGAGGTGGCAGAAGCTGCAAGACGAGGAAGTGGTCAGCAGAGAATGAGGCATGTAGTGATGTGGCCCTGCAAAACTCCCACTGATGCAAATGCACCACGCCACTCTTAAGTAACCACAGTTTGCCCTTGGGCTGTCCAGCTTACCCCAGCAATGTGGTCTGTCCACATCTTTCCTTAGCCACAGCTCTGTGTTTGTTACTACTGTAAGGACATCAGTGTGCCCTTGTGGCCCAGAAGGCCAAAGGAATCACGGAATGCATTAGGAAGAGGATTGCCAGCAGGTCGAGGGAGGTGATCCTGCCCTTCTTCTCAGCTCTGGTGAGGCTGCATCTGCAGTGATGTGTCCAGTTCTGGGCTCCTCAGCAAAAGAGACACATGGAACTCCTGGAGCAAGTCCAGTGGAGGGTTACAAGGATGATTAAGGGCCTGGAGCGTCTCCCTTATTAGTAAAGGCTGAGGGAGCGGGGCCTGTGCAGCCTTGAGAAGAGATGACTGAGAGGGAATCTCACAAACGTCCATCAGTTTCTGAAGGGAGGGTGCCAAGAGGATGGAGCGACAGGACAAGAGGCAATGGGCAGAAACTTCTGCACAGGAAATTCCACCTGAAAAAGGGGAAGAACTTTACTGTGCAGTGACCAAGCACTGGATAAGTTGCCCAGAGAAGTCATGGAGTCTCCCTCACTGGAGGTATTCAAGAGTTGTCTGGATGCAGTTCTGTGCAGTGTGCTCTAGGAAGACTCTTCCCACCTTTCTCATTATGTGTTTCTGTGTTTCTGTGAAAGAAAACCTAAAGCTACCACTTTAAGTACCTAGAACCAGGACAGCATCCCCTTGGAAGGATGTGCCCTAACATTCCCATCTATTTCAAAGGGAAAACAGATGTCTTCTGCAGAAAATTCCAGGTAGATGAGGAGAAGATGTCGAACATAGGTAAACAATACATTATTCTTCTTTAAACATTTGGTAGCATAGAATATCAGAAACTCTTCGGAATTTCTATGGTCACAGCCACCATGAGGCCACGGATGAAAACAACTCCTTTCCAATCAAATTTTGCAACAACATTGTGTCAGCTGCTGAAAAAGGAGGTAAAGAGCTCGTGTCATACCATAAAATATTTGGTCTTCAAAAATGTATATTTTAACATGGGTGCAGCCTGGAAAACTCTATGTAACAAAGAGGTGATGTATACATGAAAGATGATGGATAATATTACTGCAAATATTTGTTGCTTCTGCAGAAACAATCTTGTAATTTTCTGTATTTTTCATGTGTGTTAGCAGCATAAACATTGCAAGAATTTTATTCTAAAATTATTAGAATTATTAAATGCCTTGATTTGCGTGCTCTTATATCTGACAGTCCACCACAGACACTTCTGCATAAATGTCACTAGGTTTTATCTCAATTTTTACCCTTCTATGCAAAAAATAATTTCCATTTATTCAAGTTAGAGAAATAATGGTTTTTCTTTTAACAGTTTTCTTTTTAACAGTTACCATCACTATTTTCATCCTAACAGAGCAAACTTGGCTAAAATCAATTATAAAGATGATGGTTTTTCTAAAAACAGCCTCGTGTCTGTGCTAACCTTAGCACAGCACAACTGTATGTAAAACTAAAAGGTTGAATACAGTATTTATGATGAGGATAAGAAACAAGATATATAAACCTAAAAGGTTACTAGGGCCTTTTTTGCTAGTATTTACTATGTGATTAATATTTATCCTAAATATTTCATGTGACTTGCATGTGAAAACATAGATATACAAGGAGGTACACAAGCTACTCAAATGTGTTTTAAAAATTTAGTAGCAATGGGGTTAATTTCTAAAGGAAGCTTGTAAGAAAACGAAAGATTTTTTGTTTTAAAGTTGCTGCATAAATGTTATCTGTTATTTGACATCAAATCTCTGAGATACTTCATAAATTTCTAATGTCTTCTTCAAAGAGTTACTATCTTCTAGTAGCCTAGATCAAAGAGTCTACATTTGACTGTAAAATTGGGGAAAGGCAATCACCAAAACTCACATGTGTATCCCTTCCTTTGCTTTTCCTTGTAAAATAATCTAGCAATGTTCTATTATGTTCTTTTGCTGACAAGTGGAATCTTGTTTGGAAGATCATTTGCTTCAAAAAAGAAAAATCGATCCATTACCTAAAATAGACCACATTTTTAGATCCAGTCCTCCTCCTCATTTTAATTTTAGTGTTTATTATTAGTACTAGTGGTTTTAAATAGGTTGGTTTTGTGGCAGAACCCCATATACACGTGACTTCTGGCAAAAATAGCTCCTGGCCAAAAATTGCAAAAATGGAGACCAGCCAAAGCTAGAGTGAAAATATCTTCTGTGTACAGACACTAAGAGAGGAAAGTGAGTCAGTCTGGAGAGGGAAATATAGGGAGAAAGGAAGGCAGTTCTGCAAAAAGATGATATTGCAGAGTCTAGAAATCCTTTTCTAGCATATCTGTAGCAGTGACTCTGTAGAAGAGAATGAGCAGTAACCATAATTTATGGCCTCTCTATTTATCTCCTAACCCTGACTCTAGAAATAGATTGTGCTTGCTCTGACATATACCCACCAGCCGACATCCCACCAAGATAGTCACAGCAGACCACCATTCCAGCAAAAATAGCAGAAGGATACTTCTTACCTACCATAGACAAAATTCCTCAATTGTCATTTACATTTGCTTATTCTCTGGTTCTCAGTGTTTGAATTACTATTCTAGTTTAGGAGCTACAAATACATGCAATTATTGTTGGATCTGTGGTGAGAGTATGAATACTTTTTAACCATTTACAGTCTCAAATTTTGGTGATTGACCTTTTCAGATATTGTGTTAAGCAAAGTAATCAGTTAGAATTAGCGTAGTGAGATCATGAAGCAGTTCAACTGTGCATGAAGGATTGGTAATAGTGGGATGTTAGCACATGGATATTGAATTAAGCATTCCAGGCTGAAGAAAGCAGATATAAACTATTGGTTTCCTCATTGAATCCCAAACTCTTTGCTTTTTCTGCAATCCATCAGTCATTATCAAGCTCTGAAGGCAAGTGAATGAGCTGGCTTCCTCCAGGCTGTAGCAGGACAGAATGACAGCTCTTTCCAACAACTGTTCCTCGGAGTCTTAGAGTATAACACTGATTAACGGCCCACATGCATTAGCTTCAGTTTAGTCATCTGAATTTTTCTGGGTCTTCAGCATGCATCTTTAACTTTACTCTTACTGCTTAATTTGTTATTAAAGCATTTGCTTCCAGTATTGATGTAAATATCATCATCTTGCTGAAAAACAGTCCTCTGATGTCAAGGTGACCTGTGAACCTCTGACTCCGTGGGGTGGCAGAAAAGGGGTAGGAGCATGAATTAAGGCTGGGAAAACCATAGAAAGACTTGAACAGATGAAGAAGATATGAAAGAGATATTATAAAAATCTATTACCTTTTTCTTTTCTAGAAAATTCACAGAGTGGATGGGAAACAGGACCAGGATACTGACATGTCTGAGCACTGGCACTTTCCTTCACAGCCTGTGCAGTGACTTCTGTGAAGAAGCAGGGAGTTTGTCAATGCTACCCATTTTACCTGCTTTGTCCTTGCTACAAGGAAAGGAGCAGCAGGGAAGAAGATGAGCTTTACTCAGTGTGCGTGTTACCTCTGCTTTACAAAGAACAAGTTACAGCACCAGAGATCCCAGGAAGATCTATGTCTCCACCTATGGATAGGCAGGTGATAAGTAACTATGTTAACTATATAGCTGCCTGGTCTTTAACACTCTGGTACTTGATGTCTCTGTATGCACTAGAGAAAGTGCAGCTGTAGACCCGCACAGACTAATTTAACACCTTGAGAAGGTGATTATTCTACTCCAGGAAATTCTACACTAGAAATGTGCTGATCCATTTTGGGAGGTGCTTAAGCACAGATCAAGAACTGGGCATCAGACTCCTTTTAACAATTGAGACTACTGTGGCCTTTTTGCTTGGTTGTTTGTATAGAATCTACTTTTTAAAGGTAATTCAGAGATTTTTCTGCCTTAAATTATGAGGGATCTGATTCAAAACCCAGCCAGGTTACAGAGTTTATGGTGGAATGCAGTGATTTGTGTTTTGTTCCCTTCAAATCTTACCCCAGGATGGTGATGAACACCACCAGTTCCCATTAAATCTGACACAACCACAGTGGCAGTTGAGATCACTCAGTTGAGAATTGTCCCTCTTAAAGTAGATAACTGGTAAATTGTGACATAATGTTCATATAGTCTGTATCATTTAGCAAAATGGCAATATGACCATTTGAAATACTGTCTTCTTTCCTGAAGTGGCTGTAGTCCTTGTGGCACTATTTGAGTCTAGAAGTAAAAAGACTTATTAATTTGCCTGTAAAAGAATGGTATACAGAAAGAGTTTTAATGCACTTTGCCACAGGAAAATTTACTGGCTGTGTACCTTCATGAGTTACATATGTTGGATATAGTATTTATGATGAGGATAAGAAACAAGATATATTAGTAAGTAACTGAAAATNTTTAATTAATTTAAAATTATTTTTAAAATTTGAATTACATAAAATGAAATAAACAGTGTAGCATTTGAAATAAAGTAGAATATAATATTAATAATTATTATAAACAAAAAAGAAGACAGCAAAAAGAGAGACAGGAATAAAACTCAAGGAAGAGAAGTGATGCACAATACAATTGCTCACCACTTGCTGACTGANTGGGAGGTGCTTAAGCACAGATCAAGAACTGGGCATCAGACTCCTTTTAACAATTGAGACTACTGTGGCCTTTTTGCTTGGTTGTTTGTATAGAATCTACTTTTTAAAGGTAATTCAGAGATTTTTCTGCCTTAAATTATGAGGGATCTGATTCAAAACCCAGCCAGGTTACAGAGTTTATGGTGGAATGCAGTGATTTGTGTTTTGTTCCCTTCAAATCTTACCCCAGGATGGTGATGAACACCACCAGTTCCCATTAAATCTGACACAACCACAGTGGCAGTTGAGATCACTCAGTTGAGAATTGTCCCTCTTAAAGTAGATAACTGGTAAATTGTGACATAATGTTCATATAGTCTGTATCATTTAGCAAAATGGCAATATGACCATTTGAAATACTGTCTTCTTTCCTGAAGTGGCTGTAGTCCTTGTGGCACTATTTGAGTCTAGAAGTAAAAAGACTTATTAATTTGCCTGTAAAAGAATGGTATACAGAAAGAGTTTTAATGCACTTTGCCACAGGAAAATTTACTGGCTGTGTACCTTCATGAGTTACATATGTTGGATATAGTATTTATGATGAGGATAAGAAACAAGATATATTAGTAAGTAACTGAAAATTACCTATGCTGCCTTTTTGCAATTAATTTCTGGCATAAATCTGGGGCGAGATCTATGGAAATTTCAACATGAAAACCTGAAATATGAGATTAATAACCTGAAATTGAGTACTGCTTTTGAATTTTAAATAGAGATTTTGTATCTTTAAATATAATTTATTTCATTCAGATTCTGTGTGAAAAATGATGAATGTGCCGCAAGATATTATTAAGAAAAAATAAATGGATTAATACATGCTGCAGTTCTTGCCACACAATGTTACTTTTGCTGTAAAAAGTTTAGAAATAGGGGGATTATAACTAAAGGATAAAGTTTAGATTTCCTTTTAAAAAGAAATATTCACAATATACTTTTAATTAATTTAAAANTTTAAAATTTGAATTACATAAAATGAAATAAACAGTGTAGCATTTGAAATAAAGTAGAATATAATATTAATAATTATTATAAACAAAAAAGAAGACAGCAAAAAGAGAGACAGGAATAAAACTCAAGGAAGAGAAGTGATGCACAATACAATTGCTCACCACTTGCTGACTGATGCTCAGCCCAGCCCAAAGCATTCATTAGACCCTCCAGCCCAGCTCCCCCCAGTTTATATCCCAGGCATGGTGTGGAATATCCCTTTGACCAATTTGGTCCAGCTGTCCTGGCTATGTTCCCTCCCACCTTCTTTGCACCTCTTCTCAGGCAGAGCATTGGAAACTGAAAACTCCTTGAAAAAGCATGAGCGCTGCTGAGAAACAGCTAAACATCAGTGTGTTATCAACATTCTCATGCTAAATCCAAAACACAACTCTGTATTAGGAAGAAAATCAGCGTTATCCCTGTGGAAAATGAGACATCTGAACATGTTGCAGACTGAAGCAATATTTAGTAATCAAGAAAAAAAAAATCACAGATTCATTCTGCATTTTCAAGGGTTTAGTCCTGTGTTTTTCTTGGGGATAAAATCACAGAGTCACAAAAATTGGCTGTACTGAGTGCCATGCATTGCTGTATTAACTTGTGCAGTTATTTTTACCTCTGCAAGTCAGCACCAGTCTCTCCTATATCTTCTGTAATGCAATTATTTTTGTTCTCTTTGACAATAGACTCAAAAAGAATGTTATTTGGGATAAGTCTATATAACACATAAGGTTATGCCATCACTTGTTCATAATGCTGCTTGATAATATGCACCTAAGTAAAGATGAATCAACAGTTTAGAAAAAGAAACATTCATGAATATACATATTAAATAAAGTGTCTATAGGAGGGAAAAAAAATGACATACTTTGTGCTCTCTCTTCTATATAGATTGCCTTTGCAGGGGAAAAAAATATGCCTTCTTTTTGAACTCAGTAAATGCCCTCTGGGTCAGTTATCAAAAGGGAAGGAGACTTCTGTACAGTCATCTTACCAAAGGAATTATAGAGCTCTTCAAGCAGATGACATGCTTCTGGGGACCGTAACGCCCACATCAATAATATTAAATAGCATTTGCTATTAAAGGAAATCCTGTTACAAATGAATCTCTGGTCTAAAACTCAGATTCCATCTAATCTTTTAGTTGGCTTCATTCCTTTGAGACAGTCTTGAATAGAAGCATTAGGTTTACTCAAGCTGTATAACATTTCTTTAATGCCAGCAACCACAAAGAGATTTTTGCTCAAGGTCTTAGAAAAGGATCTGGAATTTCAGATATTGTTTTGGAACTTTTTCAAGTCTGTTGTTTTCTATACTGTGAAGCATTCTCTTTTTTTCCCTACAAAAATAAAAAATCTTTTTTGCAGCTGCACTTAGAGTCCCATTTTACACCTAGTCTCTCAAATCACTAATAACCTGTAACTAAATGCCTGTCATGTCCTATCCTTCACTGACTAGGAAGTCTTATGTGTGAATGTGTGCACTTTCACAGACAGAGTCACCAAGAAGGAATGTTGGAACTGATGTAAGTGATCATCTGATCCTCCACCCACATGCTTACTGATATGTATAATATGTGTGTTTTCATGTGCACTGTATTGGTGTATGTTATCCATGTGCAAGAATAAGTATTCAGCCATTTGGCACCTAATTAGTAAACTATATTCTGCTCGGAGTTCTTTTTCTTCAGGAATCTTACCTGCTGGAATATAAATTGTCTGACAGATATGCAATAAAAAGCCAGCCAAGTATTCAAGAGACCTGTCAATTAAATAAAACATCAGCTCTTGAAAATTTCCTCACTACGTTGTATTTCTCTTTATAAATGAAATTGCTTTTATGAGAATGCCTAAAGCAATTTCTGTGCTTTGTATTGGTGAGGAATAACACCTCTGATAAGGAATGGTGTGGGTTTGTTTTCTGATTAAGTATTAAAAGGAATCCCACTGTGCATTCTTCTCTCTGCATAGTTTATTCTCCTAAGTCATTAAAAAGCAGGAGACACTTCAGTTCTCCCAGCTGATCATCACAACGAAACTGTGAGATGAAAAGCGATCTGAATTATACTTTTCAATTTAAAACTGAATACACATTTCCAAACATGTATGCTAACATCCACTCACTAACCTACTTCTAGGATTCTATCAAGTCATTCTAATGATGAGATTTTTAGTAAAATCGCTATCAGGAAAATTATTTGGGGCAAGAAACTCCAAAACCAGAACAGGCTCTTGAGTTCATCTTCAGAGACAATTGTACTCACCATTACGTAAAAGTTTTCACACTGTGATCTGTGGAGTGTTGGAAACAATCCTCGGAGAGGAGCATTTTCCAGTGTAGCTGCCAGGTAAAAACACATCGTACTTTCTGTAAAACTCTGCCCATGTGTGCAGTTGTTACTGTTGTCGCAAAAAGGTTGTGTGGCCGCGGCTGAGGGGTGTAAACAATGCAAAGATAAATCACAGGTAAAGTGTCTCTATGCAGTTCTCAGTGGGAGGGAGGAAGGAAGGACTCAGAGACATTTCTATGCTCTCAAAAGATTTAAAAGTCCTATTTCAGGATACAACTTAAAAAAAAAAAAAAGAAAAAGGACTGTCTATTAAAAAATCACCCTAAACAAACTATTTTCCCGTTGCAGCCAAAGAACAGGCAGGAAGTGTGGAATGTAAAAAACAATCCCTGCGGGAACTTTCTCACATAAATCACCAGCACGCATATCTGCCTTGTCTCCCGCTTAACAGGATGGGTAGCCGAACGCACACACTTTTCCCCTCCTCTGAAAAGACATATCTTCTCGACATCTCTTCCCCAAGCGCTGGGAGCAGCGGACGGTCCCGCTGGGCGGGGGAGGCTCTCTCCAGGGTCCTGCACAGAAGGCTCCTGCCGCGCTGCTGGCTGGGCCGGGATCGTGGAACAAGCTCGCTGCTCTAACTCCTAAACAGAGGATAGCAGAAAGAGGCCTTCAGCCACAGTCCTCAACACCGTTTCTGCTTTTCTCATTAGTAAGCAGAATTAGTAATTTAGGGGAGCATATGGCTAATTTCTAAGCCGTTGTACGTTAGCACTTGGGAACGGGTTCTCTCCCCACAAAAAAATGCTTGATGAGATATGAATTGCACAGAAGGAAAATTAGTCAAAGAGACTGAAACAAATGAGAACAGACAAAGCCGTGGATCTGCTCTGCAAATGTGTGAAATGGGAGTTCAAACTACAATTGGACAATTTAACAAAGAAAAGAAGGTCACCCTCTCTGATTGAGGAAGTGAGCAATAATTTGGGCTTAATGTAGTAATGTTCTCCTCTGCACACCATAGGGGAGACTTTCACTGTATTTCTTCTTTATGCAACAAAATAATCTAACTGAAAAAACGAATACTTGGCATATCCCAAGGCAGATGAGCTCTTTCTCACGTGACTGATGACTGTGGATGTAAAATTGAGTTGCAGAGAAATCATTGGTTACTGCTCTGAAAATGAGCAGAAACCTGCAAAAAAAGAGTTGGACCTATTTAAGAAAATAGCTACCAAAATGATACCAGGGAAGAAAAAAATGAGTGGATGAGATGCTCTCTTTCTTTTGTAATTTGGTTGTGTGTCAAGTTAGTTCCCAAAAGCAATATCTTTTCTCATTTTCTGAATAAAAGTTCTGTGTCCAGTACACTGTGCCCCATCTCCTCTTCTGCTGATCTCTGCTGCCATCAACTTTTCTGAAGCTGATATTTGTTTTCATGGTAAGGAATATTTAAAAAGTATGAATATTATAGGTTGATGATAGAAAGTAGAAGGTGAAACTGAATATTTGGGGTGAATATCTACATATATAACTCTACCTTTTTTGACCTTACTACCTTTTCTGAGCATACAAGGTGAATTCTCCAGCTTCCTTGAGGCTAGTGTTTGTGACAACAATGGTAGAAAGACAAAATTAAATGCCTGAAAGTCCTTTCTAGCATTGGAAATACGAAAAAAAAATGCTACTCTAAGGAACTTTGAATTGGGAATATAGTTTTCTCAGAAACATTATTCTCTCTTCTCTCCCACCAGTGGTTCTTTGAGGAATATGAGTTCCCTGTGTACCCATATGATCAAGAAGGCCAATGCCAGCCTGGCCTGTATCAGCAATAGTCTGGGCAGCAGGACCAGAACAGTGATTGCCCCCTTATACTGGGCAGTAGGTGAGGCCACACCTTGAATCCTGTGTTAAGTTTTGGGCCCCTCACTTCAAAAAAGACATTGAGGTGCTGGAGTGTGTCCAGAGAAGGGCAATGGAGCTGGGGAAGAATCTGGAGCAAAAGTCTTATGGGAAGAAGTTGAGTGAATTGGGAGTTTTGAGCCTGGAGTAAAGGACACTCAGGGGAGACCTTATCCCTGTCTACAAACCCGTGGGAGGAGGTTGTGGCCAGGGGAGTTGGTGTCTTCTCCCGTTGTAACAAGAGACCGGATGAGAGGAGTTGCACCAGGGGAGGTTTAGACTGGATATTAGGAAAATTTCTTCACTGAAAGGGCTTCCAAGCAGTGGAACAGGCTGCCCAGGGAAGTGGTGATGTGACTGTCCCTGAAGGTATTTTAAAAATGTGTATATGAGGTGCTTAGGGGCAAAATTAGTGCCAGGCTTGGCAGTGCTGGGTTAATGGCTGGACTTAATGATTTTAAAGGTCTTTTCCAACCTGAATGAGTCTATGGTTCTATGATTTCCTCCTCAGAATTTTTGCAAGACTTAGTGATAGAAGGTAATAAAATAGCACTAACCCTCTGTTTGCACGGTGATTGGTTCCTGACCTTTTTCTCTGATTATCTGACATCAGTTGCTTGAGGCCAGTGACTGACAGTCTGTTCAGTACACTTGAGTCTGAGAACCCCAAATTTCCCAAGAACTGCACCACGTTCACCGAGTAGGTGATTCAGTTACCTGTTGTTAAGCACTATGAAGGACTCATTTGCAACTTCTGTCTGTGTGAAGGGGTTTTTTGCACTAGAGAAAATGTGGGGCAATATTTTCTAAGTTACCTAAACTGTCATAAATTGTAAATGTGCTGGATAAAGCTTTTTTTGTGTGTGTTTGCTTCATGGCATTAATTGCTCGGGAAATAAAACTCAAGCAATTAGTACCTCTAAAAAGAATATGTACTCATAAATGTAAGACTTGTGAACACAGCTGGAAATCTGGAGAATATGAAATAACTTTGGTCTGTGCATTCTTTGTATAGAACCTGCTGTGTCATGGGCCAATCACAGTGTACCACAACACAAGTGATCACTTCTAACATGGCGTGTAACACATGAGAGAATAAAGAGACAAAGTCCTGTTTTTATTCCAATTGAACTCTAAAATCATCACTAACAGTTAGGACCCATTACTGGGAAACTACTGTCAAATGGTATAATAAATCAATGTGTTAGAAGCACTCAGTACTCTGTATGCACATCACACTTGCACATTTTATAAATGTTCTTTTGTACACTGTAAAATTTGTAGATAAATATAGATGTGCCTCTTCATGCAGTTCATTTTCTAGTACCTCCCTTGGTCCTGGTCTTTTATCACAAAAATCTCTCAGCTTTTGGCCCTTCTCCTCATGGTCTCCTTTCAACACAATGTGTAGGTTGCCTAACACAAATTACATTCCATGCCCTGCGTTAGGAAGTTTGGAGTGAATTCCTTTCTGGCAATACAGTGCCTGGCAATGGGTCTGCAGAGCATTTGCCATAGACATGGGGCAATCCAGAAAGCTTTCCAAATGCACAGCTGAATGGGACCACTCCACACCAGCAGTGAGGAAAACCTGGAAGAGGGAACCATGTCTTGATCAAGCAATGCTGATTCTTCATTTTTCACTATGATCTTACAAACAAGTCAAACCCCACAAAAATTAATTGTTCTTTCTGCATAAAACTTGCTGATTAGTCTCTGCACAAAGCACACTCTTCAACTAGGTAGTTGACTTAAATCTTGCATGGATGTATGCCAGGTAGGAAAAAAGTGGGATCAAACCAGTACTTCCGTGACACACAAGTACTTCCTCCAAAGGCCAGCAGTGCACAGCGAGATGCCACTCACCTGGTTATGGGGGCTGCACTGTTTTCGTTCAGCTCTATTGCTCCTAGCTGGGAAGGCAACTCCTTCTTTTGCATTCAGTCAACACCTGCTCCACTTTGTGTGCTGCCAATGGGCCTTGTGTGCTTGGCAATGGTGTAGGGAGGAGGATATGGGAGGGGACAGCAGGTCACATGCAGATAAATGAACCCCCGTGCTTAAGATATGGAATAGACAAGGCAGTCTACCAGGGAAACCCAAAATTAGACATGGACCACCTGCGGGTTTAGGTATAACCACATAATGAATTCCTCTGGTCTCCCAAGCCTTCATGATCAGGAGCAAAGTGAGGTTCTAGATGGAGACTGGGAAGAATTTTTCAGCTCACCAGAGACTGCAGTATGAATAACTATGTTAGGCAAGATTTAACCCAGCTGGCCTGAGTAAACTGCTCACCTCACCTAGCAGCATGGACAGCAGTTCAAATGCTCAGTTATTGTCATAACTTGCTTACACGTTCAAATGACCCCCCAAATTAATAAAACTGCAAATAGCAAGGAGAGGAAATTATTTATCTTCACTCTTTTTCTTTTTTCTTTTTTTTTTTCTTTTTTCTTTCTTATCTGTTTTCTTTTTTCTTTTTAATTTTAATATGTTTTAGGAGCTATTAAACATCAAAATCTGATGGTTTCTTATTTCATCACTTCTGATATGCTAGACAATGTTTCCATGCTATCTGATGAAAGATTCGGTAGAGGACTTCTTCCCAAAATGACTCTTCTCTATAATCCTAAGAACATCATAAAGTCAACATTCAGAAAATTCTAGAAATGAAAATGAGGTCTGTGTCTGCAGCTCAGGCTGGGACCCTGTATTTTCACTTTTATCCTTACAGACTGCAGAATTGAAACACTGAGAAATATCTACACTGGATCACTCTTATAGCATCATATGTTCTGTTATGATCAGATTGGTGGAAGAAAGAATATAAAAAGGAGAACCTCACACTTCTTTTTTTTTTCCTTACTCTTCAGGACATTAGCTTTAATATTACTTCCTGCAAAATGTGAGTTAAACATAATTTGTAATAATACACTTTTTAGGATTAAGAATTTTTTTCTTCTAGATTTTGTTGATCTGGAACTCTTTCGTGATTTTGCTGTTCATATGAATTTCAGCTGTTAATGTGTATGTCTACTAATGTAAAATTTCCCTTAAAATAAAATAAATATATCTATAAAAAAATCCTACAGCATAACTAAGTTCTTTGCCAAGATAAACATACCCTTCACTGCAAAGGTGTGACAGTGGTGACACTACAGGTCAGAGTATGTAAAGTAATGCTCATTATTTTGAAATTTTTCCCCAAACACTATGCCCTTCAGTGAAAAATAAACAACATTTTGAAAGCAAAGGTAATGCAATTATTCATAGGCTGGTTTGGATTAGTTGGCAGAAAAGCAAATATTTCAGTTTCAGCTTGAAAATCAAGCCATTATTTAACTTTCAATGTGCAGTTCCCATAGTAAATTCATTTTTAATGGGATGGTGTACCTGATTTGTACTTGGTAATTCAGCTATAGGAAATCTGAGCTGTGCCCCATAAATCAATCTGAATGGTATGCCATAAGACTGCAATAAATTTATGAGCTGCCTTAAAAATAATAAAAAAAAGAAGAGAGCGTGTATTAAGTATTTTATGTCTTGTACAGATTGCAATTCAAATCTTTGACTCTAGAAATAAAGCTATGGGAGATTTTAAAATTATAAAATCTCATTTGGGTCCCCTGGAATGCTTTGTATTTAATCTATTCCTGGCCTGGAACTGATTTTTGGGATCCCTTTCGGATTTACTGGAAGATCTGGCTCTAAGTCACCTTCAGGTAGTATTGCAGAAGTAGCTGAAAGATAATGTACATTTGTGCTCCTGGAAAATCTTTACTAATGGGGAAGTGTAGCTATGTATGTGACAGCTCTGTTTGTCTCTCAGGTCATTCATTTTATAGTTGACAGCAGGGGCCTGGAGTTTTATGACAACCCCTCTCAGAGGCCCTGGGTGAGCACATGGACCTGCACCTTTGCTGAGACACCAAACTGGCTTTGGACAGCCACAGCACCTCTCCCAGGGAAACAGAGGGAATATTATAATGGATTGATTTAATGACTAGTTCATGCAAAGCTGAAAATCTGACAGAGTAAGCAGTAATAATGTCATTGTCCTCCTTCTACCAACAGAAAGTTAAAAAAAGAGAGTGTACTAATATAGAAATCCAGAAGGACACACTGAAAAAGGGACTTCTCAGTCACATGATGCTAGATTTGGTAAATCAGAGAACAATGTGCTATGTTGTGCTGAACTTTTTCTCCTCTCCTCTTGCATATGCACACCTTCACTTAACTATCTCAGGTTCTGTTTTGGGTCATTTTAAAATGAAATCTAATTTTTATTCAAGCGCAGTTGGTTCAAGCTATACTAAAATTATGTCATCCCTTACTATGTAAAGAGACAAAAATATGAAAATCAGGAATAAGAATTACCATGTTAGATATATGATAATTTAAATAAATGTTTGAAAGATTGAAAAACACGTCTAAGACCATGGAGTCCAGCTGTTACCCAGCACTGACAAATCCACCCTTCGACCATGAGCATAAGTGTCACATCTACATGTCTCTTAAATACCTCTGCTGCTGATGATCCCACCACTTCCCTGGACAGCCTGTTACAGTGCTTAGCAACCCTCTTAGTGAAGAAACTTTTCCTAGTATCCAATCTAAACCTTCCTTGGCATAACTTGAGGCCATTTCCTCTTGTCCTGTTGCTTGTTACTTGGGGGAAGAGACTGACCCTCACCTGGCTACAACTGCCTTTCAGGCAGAGAACAAGAAGATCCCCCCTGAGCGTCCTTTTCTCCAGGTTAAACAACCCCACCTCCCTCAGCTGCTCCCTGTTAGTCTGTTCCCATGTGATCCAGACCCTTTCCCAGCTCTGCTGCCCTTCTCTGGACACGCTCCAGCACCTCAATGTCTTTCTTGCAGTGACGGGCCCAAAACTGGACACAGGATTAAAGGTGTGGCCTCACCAGTGCTGCATACAGGGGAACCATCACTGTCCTGGTCCTGTTGGCCACACTATCCCTGATCCAAGCCAGGCTGCCACTGGCCTTCTTGGCCACCTGGGCTCACTCCTGGCTCGTTTTCGGCTGCTGTTGACCAGCAACCCCCAGGTCCCTTTCTGCCAGGCAGATTTCCAGCCACTCTGCCCCCAGGCTGTAGGGTTGTTGTGACCTGTCACTTGGCTGTCTTGAACCTCATACAATTGATCTCATGCCAGTGATCCAGCCTCTTCAAATCCCTCTGTAGACCCTTCCTACTCTCCAGCAGATCAACATTCCTGCCCATCCCAGTGCTGTTTGCAAACTGACAGAGGGGGCACTTGTTCCCCTTATCCACATCATTGATAAAGATTTTAAGCCGGACTGGTCCTGTACTGAGCCCTGGTAAATGCCGCTTGTGGCCGGCCACCAGCTGGATGTAACTCCAATCACCACCACCCTGGACCTGGACATTCAGCCATGTTTTTACCCATGAAGCATATTTTTTTACCTGTCCAAGCCATGAGCAGTAGTTTCTCCAGCAGAATAACATTGGAAATAGTGGCAAAGATGTTATTAAAATCTAGGTAGACACATCTACAACCTTCCCCTCATTCCACTAAGGGGATCCCCCTGTCATAGAAGGAGAGCAGTTGCTCAAGCAGGAATTTTTCATGTTCTTGACAGCAAATGTCATCAACAATACTTGTCATCTAAGTGACTTTTAAAAGAACCTGTTTATTGAGGCTGAAATATGTGGG
The DNA here is from genome assembly GCA_013400655.1 of Mystacornis crossleyi. Taxonomy (NCBI): domain Eukaryota; kingdom Metazoa; phylum Chordata; class Aves; order Passeriformes; family Timaliidae; genus Mystacornis; species Mystacornis crossleyi. The sequence goes on along the minus strand of VYZQ01027424.1, from coordinate 12,994 downwards.
CTAAACTTAAAGGGAGAAAAGTATGAACTGAAGAAGTTGATGCTTGACAGTTAAAGACTCAGACTTCTTTGTTTGTATTTCCAATAAGTGGCTGATGAGTTAATGTTTCAATTCTCAGGATGAGAGAAGATGTATCTTTTCTTTTCTGCATCTGGATGGCAAGTTTTGCTCTGTGTCAAGTTTTATCATGATTGGTTCACATGTTTTGCTTCATGCATATTTCTCACCTCCAGGTATTTTGAATAAATTTCTCTCCAGAAAGCAAGAACTTAGAAGAGATAAGAATCCATCATGCCTAACTTTTCATACAAGGTACTGAACATATGTTTTAAATCATGTTAAAAATGTTGACAGATATTTCAGTGAAATGCAATTTCCTTATTAAGAACTGCAGCTCATTTAGTGATTGGTTCTTCTGTACACCTGAATTTTCATCATCATTTTCTGGAAATTTAATGCTTTTCCATGGTTTTATATATTTGGAGAGTTAACAGTGATTCCAAAGAAGCTCCCCACCTTTGAAATGAGTGATCCAAAGACAGAGAGAAATATGTTGTGTGGTGTATGTTCTGGATAATCTACTGAGACAAAGGAATAGAATAGAATAGAATAAAAATAGAATAGAGACAAAGAATAGAATGGAATAGAATGGAATGGAATGGAATAGAATAGAATAGAATAGAATAGAATAGAATAGAATAGAATAGAATAGAATAGAATAGAATAGAATAGAATATTTCAGTTGGGAGGGACTTTCAATGATCATCTAATCCAACTGCCACTCACAACCTTCAGATAACCTTTAAATAATCAGGCTGACTATGGGACTTCATTCACAGAATTCAGAGTCTAAATGTACCATCCTGCAATTGTACCCCTGCGTGGAGCAGAGCAACAGGCTGTATTCATTTTGATTTGACACTACTTCACCACAGTCATTTGATTTTGGGTCAGTTTAGAAAGCGATCAGTAAGGGTTTGTGTCTTCCATTTGATAAAATTTTGATATAGCCTCACTGATATTTTAAAGTTCATAATGACCTAGTTCCAAGAAATATATTTTTAATGCTGTGAAAAAAACAATATCAAAGACAAATGAGAGTTGCTATAAGCAGACTATATGTTCCAGTTGAAAAACCAAGCCCTGCATGTTTCTTCTTAACCTTGCATTGAGGCAGGTCTTAAGCAAGATGAATTAAAATAATTTTTTAAAAATTTATTAAAATGTTGACTGAGACTTACTTTCTCAGCAGTGGTAGTGAGGCGCTAGGTGAGATCCAGAAGGCAGCCATCTGAAGAAGTATAAACCCTACTGTCAGCTGTTTCCCACCATCATTTTCTGCTTATACAGCTACATACATGGTGATGGAAAGGTAAGGTTGTCCTCCTTTCACTGAAGACACCCCTTTGTAGGGCTTTGCTTCTCCTCTAATGGTACACCCAGGTGCCCTATACAGAGCCGATGAGAAAAGAGGGAGTTTGGCGGATCATTACCAGCCTGTACTCGTATTCCTCCTTCCCCTGCTCTCTCTTCCACCAATATTTCCTTACCTGCAGGCAAAGAAGAGATTTTCTGAAAGATCTGAGTAAAAGACTTTGATTTATGTATCAAAGGGAACACAGCCACCTCTGCAACACACATCTTTTCAGCCTCCACATCTTCCTTACAAAACTGGCAGAAGCCTCTCTTTTATATGTCTTCCTAAGACTTTTGCTGCCTTTGAAAAGTGGGTAATGAGCTCAACCTCCTGAAGTTCTTCATGGTGGTGGAACTTGTAATTAATGTTAAAAAAAGTCATCTTAAAGAAGGCATCACTATTTCATTTTCATTTCTTCACACCTTTAGAACAGAATTTTGACAATATCCGCAGATTTCCTGTCCTCCTCTTGCTCCCAAAGAGTTTCTGTAAGTGGGGAAACATTTTTGTTGAAGGAAGTCACTAAAACTTCTTACTTTCCTCAAATGTTTTTAAAATTAACCAAAGAAATACCTCTTAAAAAATAGCTTTTAACATCTTTCCAAGTTTGCTTTCCTTTTCCTTTCCAAGTTTTATTGCATGTTATTGGCTGCATACCTCCAGTTCTGAAAAAACACTTTTGAAAGTAAACTGGATGTTGTCAATAAACTGTTTTTCATGAAGTGCAGCCTTAATATAGCAATATAGATGTGATCTGGCAGAAATAGCAGCAGAAGACATTTTCCAGGCTATGAACATTTTCCTCTAAAAGCCACAGTAGAGCAGACCCCAAGCCACTTGGGTGCTTTGATCTCACATCTCCTAATTCAGCAAGCATGGATTTCTTTTAAACTGAACTATCAATAACTGAATTTCATGAGTTTTTGGTAAGATTTAACATTTCTGCTTTTGGAGATAGCAGCAACCTGTCAGCAGCTCCATGCTTCTTTGCAAATATTTCTTGTCAATCCTATTTCTATTTTAATATACTTCTAATGTTCAGTGTATTTTTATAATTTTAGGAATTCTCTACAAGTTCATGAATGTCCAGAAGTGATGGTAATATATCAGTTCTGCAGTTTTGCCTAAACAATGCACCTTAAGTCCAGGTCTATCACGTAAACTGGGCAACACAATTGTGGTTCTACTTGAAAAGTAAGATAGTATTGACTGAGAAAGAAAAGAGCATGCAGTGCACAGCAGAACATCTGCTACTGCAGCAGCAAGTGTTTTGATGGAGTTACCTAATCCTTCTGCTAAGCCAGACCTCTTCTTTTTAAATGGAAAAGCTGAAAAAAAGAGATCTTGAGGTAATAGAAATGTAGAGGTTCTAGTCTGGTTTTTCTTTTATCACAGTATACATAGACATGAGATGTTATCACAAACAGCTGAGAGAAGTGTTTCAAATGAAGAACAATAACTGTGTGCAAGATAAATTAAATTATTTTTCTTTGTGTAGCTGTCATAGATATGTCACATGATTATTTTTTCTATGCGTGAGGATTGATTGCTGGTGAATTTCACAAGCGGAAACAATCTTAATTGCAAAATATTCCATCCCTTTCTTTATTTTCAAAGGAAACATGAATATAATTTTTAAATAACATTATGATTTCCAGGCACAATAAAAATAGAGAGAGGACACAAAGCCTCTCTTGTATTTTGCTGACAATATCTAGGTTCTCAAAGCTCTTTGCAAGGCTGAGAGAATTAAAACTCATCAGACCAGAGTGTTAAGCTCATAATATCTTCATTCCTGTATTACAGCTAGTGAAACTATGGTAAAAAGCTACCAAGCAGAACAAATGAAACCCAGAAGAACCATTATCTTTTTCAACTTAATTGTGCATTTTACCTACTGCCCTGTGTTTTTCAGACAGTTTCCTCAGTTTTGCAAAGAATACACAAGTTTTCCTTGCAAAACTGGAAAATATAGAGGGAAATGTTCAGGTTGCCACTCTCAGATGTTTTATAAATTGTATTGTCCCTTCACAAAAATGCCAGACTTGTTCTGCCAAACATCTTTGCCCCCATTATTCTGACATAATACAACATTCCTTTTGACACCTTTAAGAGCAGGTAGGAAGTCATGAGTTAGACAATGGCATAAAATTAACTGGAGAGTCAGACAGAGATCATCATCAGAAGGCATTAAAGATGGAAATATTTTATGTAAAACTGTTCTCCATTAAATATTAGATCTATTTGCAATATTTTATGTGCCTTGGCAGAAATACCTGCATCATAAATTATTGTCTTGGGGTGATTTTATGATAATACAGTATTCCCCTGTTGTCTGTTTTATGCCCAGAAATGGGTCCCACAGCTTTAAGCTGGGTCCGAGGAAAGTGTGTGTGTGGGGGGAAGCCGGGCGAATTCTTCAGCGCAGTTTGTGTTCAGGGACTCACACACACTCCCCCGTATTGCTCGGCTCTGCTTGCAGAGTGAGACAGTTTCTTTCCCTGGTTCTAGTCAGCTTGTGAGCTGGGCCGAAGTTTTTCCAGAACTGTATACTGAAATCCTCAGGTAACTTCTTCTTTTTCTGGAACTATTCGGCTTAGCTGTGATCCGAGAACCAGATCATTGGACACTGCAGACTGGCAGGGAGGCCACGGGGACTCTGCATCCTGGCCCGGACCTTGGGAGAAGCCAAGCTACAGACAGAACTCTAAAACCACCAGCTTTCTCTGGATCGAGGAGGTTTAATATTTTAAGTTATTCATTTTGTCCCCATGCCCTGTGGGCACTCTGCTTGTTAAATAATATTTCTTTTCACTTTCATCCAAGAAATTCCATTTGCATCAGTGGGAGAGGCAGTGCCAAAATCTCTTTAGAGGAGCTGTTTCTTCCAGAGCATTTCCCTCTAAACTTGTCTCAAACCGAGACAATTACATTGACTCTAACTTCTGCATGATACTCTCACTCTGAAGGGAGAGTAAACTGCCTTACATTTCAAGGCAGCCATTTCAGCACCCTTGAGGAAAGGAGTTGCTGCTGAGCCACGCAGTGACCACCAACACCATCTGCCTGCAGGGAAGGCCTGTCTAGGACTTGCAGGGCTGGTCCCTTCACAGGTAGTTACATGATAACATCTTTTCCTGCTCACTCTAAAAATTCTAGGAGCTCTTTTCTGTATGAAATTAAGACCTTTCCAAGAGGCAGGAGGAGAGTGAAGGGATTAGAGCACAGGAGAGAATATCTGACAAATCCATCCTCTAACCAGGTGCACTGCTGAGTTCCTGAAGAGAACATATTATCTAGATTCATTGGATTTACATGAAAGACATTACCAGAAAGGATCTTTCCTTTTTTCCTTTTCATTGCTTTGAGGGTGATTAACAGTGCCTATACTTTCACTGTTGCACCTGCAGGTACTGAAGAGATGTATTCACAACAGCAAGCAATTTCACAGCATGAGCACTCAGAAACATTATTTATTACTACCATTCCAACTAAAAAGTCTGAGACTGCAAAATAGTAACACATTCAAGATCTCATCACTCATCTGTAATTTGCATTCTTCACGGATACAAACCTGGCTGGCTAATTGGGAAGTCATTTGACTTGAGACTTTATATACTTTTATGTTATGATGGATTCAGCATGAACAGAATATATTGTGTTTTCATTACTTAGAGCCAGGAGCAATTTTCCACTGTGTGTTTTCTAGTTTCAAACAAGAGAAAAGATTTATATGCAAGAGTAACAGATTGGCCCGTCTAATTCAACATACTTCCAGCAGTTGCCACCAATGCAGTGGCTGTTGCTGAGAGTGTGCCCTTTCCTGATGATTTTATCAAAGAATGCACAGTTATACAAAAACAGGCAGTGGTAGTAGAGCAGGGGATATTCCTCGTTGTTCAAAGAACGCAGGGGATGAGCACTGCAATGAAGGAAATCAAACCTCCCTCCAGTTGTGTTTTCTATGGTCAAGGTGAAGGAAAGAAGACTAAAACTTGAATGTGAAAGGATGGTTAATTTCTAAAACATGCCATAGACAATCCACAACTACAGAGTGAATGTTACCTCTCTTTCTGTGTGTCACTGTATACCAGTACCCAGTATGGGCCTGGTAAAGGCCCAGCTAAAGGGACCAAGCTTGTTTGTGGTTTGTTAAAGACGAAGCGCAGAGGAAAAGTCTTCCAGTTGGAGATAGACTGTCACAAGTCTAAAAAGCTGGAAAACATCAGCATCCCTCCCCTTGCTGTGATGCACTTGCCAAGGAAAAGCATCCTATGTTTCTAAAAAGGAGTCATGCCTGGGCACAAAAGGGACTGTCCTATTGCTTTCCTGGACAGCTTTCTTCATGGAAAGCTTACTTGGAAATCTACTTTAGTCGAGACTAGTCTTGTGTGGTCTAAGGATATATATGGATACTGAAATGCCAAGACAGCCTTCTGTGTTTAGATTATAAATATACTTGTAAACTTTTGTTAATGTTCCTTACTTATTGTGTGCAGAAGAAAATAATATTTATTCCAATAGAAAATACATAATGAAAAAAAAACTTCTATGTTCATGTCTCTGTATATCACATTTAAAATGACTAATAAAGTAGATATTTTAGGGTCAGGTACAAGGAGTACAACTTACAACTAGCTACTGGCAGTATAATATGTTGCATTCAAGGCATAGCCTGATAGAAAAACAGATTTCATGGAGGTGTTTTTACACCCACACCACGTTCCTTCGGTGTAGTCTCTCTTCTCAGGTACCACAGGAGCTCTGCACCCACTTGTGACGTGACTCAGAAGAGCCAGTTCTGCTTCTCTTTAATGCTGCCCATGGAGTTCAATCTGTCCATAAACCAAATCTCATCAGTGGTGGGTTTAGGTGTGTCCCGTATACTCAGCACAACCAAACGGTTTGTGCGCACTCGAGTAGTGCAAAGGCCATAGAGGGACATAACTTGAGCGAGTCGCTGTAGAAATGTAGTGACACATTAAGGATTTTTGGCTCCATCATTTCATCACCTCGTTACATAAAGCGGTAAAATATACAATCTTTGAAATGGGGATGTAAAAGAGGAACAAAAGAGAAAGTATTCCTTTTAAGGCGGCACATCCCTGAACTCCGGAGCAGTTGCAGCACGTCACAAACAAAAGCAGAGCGCCCTCGTGTGGCTTCCGGGACAGGTGGGACACGCACAAGACAAGACTTTTGTGTTGTCATGGGAATATTCTGCAAAGGGTCTTCTGTATGGGCAGAGATTTCCTCTTACTAATTCCGTAATTTTTGAGGGAATTTGCAATAGCTGTTCTGGTAAGCGTAAGGAAGCTTATTTTAAGTGTGCACGCTCCAAAGTGTTTTACTTCCTTCAAGTTTGGCAGTACTACACTATGTTATTTTTCATGTCTGCGAGAATTTCCTTTAAAAAATGCAAGGACTATTGGTCTAGTTACTATTGTTTTGAGTTTTTCTTTTTTTCTTCTTTATGCATGCTACTAAATTTTATTTTATAAATTTAGTTAATTGTATTGCAAATTTTCTGAAATACTCTTGTGTTTTCCTTTTGACATTTACTTTTTTTTTTCCTCTCCACAAAAATGTATTTGACATATTTCATTTCACAACTGAGTTTGATCTGTGGACCTGGCAAAAAGAAGATCTTATGCAAAAGTGATAATGTTGAATGTATTTTTAAAAAATATATTACCATATTCCCAACTTAATAAAACCTCGATTTCATGATATGTGGTTTATTTATAGGATTAGGAAAAAATAAATCAAATTTGCAGAAAAATGCAATGTAAGAAAGAGCCAAGATCAGTGAAGAACTGTGTTTCTGTATGCTGTCTCTTTAATTTCCGGACATCTGGTTTAAGTCTGTATGTTTTATATTAAGAAATAAACATTAATTTACTGTATTTACTAGTGAATTAACTTGATTCAACAGGTGAATTGTCATGTGTTTTTATAGTTGCCACCATATTTCTGAATATACAGACATTCAGCATTAGAATCCATTTCTTCCATAGTTGGAACCGAAGTCCTAATACAGCAAGAGAAATCTACACAACCCTTTTTTTCTACACATTCAAATGGACACAAAATAATGGAAGCTGGTCTTCCTTTATTAAAAATATCACAGAACAGTCAGTTCTACAGATGAATCATTATCTGTACAAGGACGCAGGATAAAAGGACCTAATTCCTTAACTGGTTAGATTAAATATAAATTAGTATTTTATCACAGTGTTCATCAAGAAGTGTGATTCTTTTATCAACATTTAAATACAGTATATCAGATGTTATTTTATATGTTGTTTTAGAAGATATTCTAATGCAAGTCAATCACGTTCGGTGTTGACATCCTCAATCAATTAACATGTGAAATAGTCCTAAGTATAACAGTGCTTTCATTCGGCCAACAGATGAGAAAGGAAAAATGATGGGAAAGAAAATAGAACTATTCTCATCCTCCTATGAATTCCTGCTCAGAAATTGCAATAAAATTTACTGTTTTATCAAGGCTTGCTGGAACTTATTTTCGAAGAGTCACCAGCAAGCCAAGCCATCAATTTTTCTGTGTCATATGGAGACAACATGGGAACTGAAAACAGCACTCAGCTGTCTTGCTTTTTGGGAGAACATGGTGGGATTAAGCAGTCACCATTTTGCACAAATTTTCAGTTGCTCACTGTATACTGTGTCATGCAGTGTCTGTGTCTGCTCCGAGTTTTTACAAATTCTAATATTTTTTTTCATTGTATTAATAGAAATGTGCATGTCCAGGACAGTATGCACCACTGAACAGACACGTGCACACCTGTGCACATGAAAGGAAAGAAATTGCGCTCAGCTAGCGTTGCCAGGTACGTATCTTTCCAATCATCACTATTATGTGTAAATATTTAGTAATGCAGTTGGTTGTAGCTTGGGGATTTTTTATACTTCTGCATTCTAATACCAGTCTTTAAATGAATACATTCACTTTTGAAAAACTAGCATTTTTTTTAAGTGAAACATTGGAAAAAATGAAACTGTAACATTTTCTGTATGCAAGATTTAATATGTTAAAACGATATGTTTTGATCAACAGAGGGCACTCTATGGTTTTCAAAGGAGCCTAATAGAAGCTTAAAAGGGTTCAGTAGGAGATGACTGAGTGTGGTTTTCAAAGAGCCTTTAGTACTGGTCAATCTATAATTTATTGGAAATGCTACTGATTTCCACAATAACATAGAGTACAGGAATGAAAGAGAACCCCATCATTTGATAAAGTCAGATACTAGGATTAAGGCTGTGATGTACACAGTCAGCTCTTGGTTACATCTTCCAAACTGGAAATTAGGTGCAAAAGTTGTAACATACTCTGAGTCAAAAGTGTACTTATCCAGTAATGCAGTAATGATGTGTTTCACCCATGCATTTTGTTTAAACTTGATGACTTTGAATATCACATGTGTTGACAAATCAGGCCCCACTGCTGTTCCATACAGGATATTTCTTCCAGTTCATAAGTACGTTAGTTTCCTGACACCAGCCTTCCTTG
>VYZQ01027423.1:26530-46631 GCA_013400655.1 Mystacornis crossleyi | reverse complement strand
CCATCACAGCAGCCCGTGCTGAGTCATTCATGCCCCTGCACATCTCTGTGCGTGACTGTGGCAGCCAGGAGTGGCCTCAGGGTGACAAAACATCCCCCGGTGCAACACACAGCACCAGGCTGGCAATCCCATCCCACCAGGAGGCTGGGATCTCGGAGTGCCTGCACCTCCACAAGTCACACACTTCTCCTAGGGTTTGCCATGACCATCAGCTCTTCCAGCCAGGGAAGTTCACAGCCAGGCTGCCAACATGGGCAGGGTTTGACTAAGTCTTTATGGCAGGGCCACATTAGAGCCTTTGGAGGTCTTTGGCGTGGAGGTCTAGTGGAAGGTGTCCCTGTCCATGACAGGGGGGTTGGAACTAGATGACCTTCAAGATCCCTTCCAACCCAAACCACTGTCTTCAAATCTAATATATAATGCAAGCATTCACCGAAAAGACTGCTTGATATATTCTGCAGTCTTTCTTGAGATGCATCCTTTTCTAATGAATTGGTATTTCTGGGGCAATGGGAAATTATCAGACCCCTTTCTCATGCTCAGAGTACATTTACAGACAGCAATCTCACTGTCACGTGAAGAGATCACTCAAAGCATTGAGCAAGATGTCACACAAATGCCTCTAAGCACTGTGGCCCATGGCATGCTGGAGTCACTTCCCACCTGGGGCATGAATGAGCTCATAAATCAAAAATCTCTACTGAATATGTCCTGTCTTCAACTGCACAGGCTTTTGTTTTCAGGATCGAGACAAAAGCCCTCCAAGGCGTGTGGGGCACAGTGACAGACACTGCTCCTCTCGAACACTGTACCCATAAGCATGAACAGTTCAAGAGCAAAGGTTAAGCAGCTGAGACACGAAGTCTCCTCTGGCTTAGCACAACCTTGTATGTATTTGGTGTCTAAAAACAGAGATCCCAGGTAAAAATCTAAGAATCTAACAATTATTCTAACTCCTTGCCCAAAACAAAAATAGCAAAAGACAGCCTTTTTAAAATCCCATACTTTCTTTAGAAGTTTGCCTTTTTATGGAGCAAAATTCCACAAAGTTTCCATAAGACTGACTAGACAAACAAACTTTAAAAACTTTGAAAATGGATCTTCTATTTCCAAAAGTACTCAAGTAGGGTAGTAAACAGAATTTCCACATACTTTGAAGCTTGGATTCGTTTGTAACCTCCCATTCAGTCACAACACACATTCAGCTTTGCATACACCCTAATAATACACACTCAAAAATTTCTTACTTGAAGAATTACAGTCAGCTGTCATCTAGGCTATGTGTTCACCGTACCTTCACTGTGTGCAGTGAAACCTAACAAATGTTTCTGCTTCAAATACTTGAGCTGTTGTGTTTTGTACTTCCAGGCACTTTGGAAAACATTACCTTGAGCAAATGTAATATACAGTTTTTCCTTTTATTTAAACATCTGATTTTAGTAGTATTTTAGAAAATTACAGGGATTTTTACATCAACTTTCTGGAAGAGATTTTTACATCAAACCTTTCTACAACTGATTTTGCAATCATAACAACTCTCTTTTGGAGAAAATGCTAGTAATATGGAAGATGCAAAGCTGGCTGATACTAAAGACAAGGAGTTTGCACATAATACTTGCATGTAACGTATGTCTTAAGCCAGGCTAGGAAGACTAGGAAGAGATCTACAAATTAAACACCATTTTCACTAATATCATATAACAAGTTACTTAACTACCATAATCAATCTTTCTTACCTAGGTTACTTGTTCATCAAAACATTTTCTTGTGGTTACCAGTTGTGAACACTGCTGTTCCAAAGACGTGTTTCAATTAATGCCAATCCTGCTAGGATCTGTCACAACGAAACATACCAACTTCACAAATTGTTGTTTCTACAAGACTTTGATAGACAGCATTATGAAACAGCATTACTCTAACATTTTTTAGAAAAACTACAGCACAAAATACAAAATACACGGTGGCTTTTGCATAGAGCAAACTCTTCTGAACCAAGTTCAGTCTCCATCATAAACATTTTGCCTGTTACCAGCTTAATAGTTTACCTGCAGTAGACCTTAAGATTTGCTAATTACCTTCTTTTCAATTTTTTTTTTCAGACTGCTCACAGTGATACATTTAATCTGCAACCAAAGATGGAAATAAATCCCAAAAATAGAGCAAATGTATTCTGCAGCTGACATATGAACTTTATCCTAACTGGTGACCATTCAGGTTTGCTCTGAGATGCACGTGTTATGTGTAAATTGCAGGCCAGAGGCCGTTTCCAGTCAGTCCTGGACCACTCTACCGTTTGTGCTTGATTTCCACAAAAAGCATGGCACACGCAGGAGGACAGGGACGATGTGTACACAGCAGCCACCTCCACAAGGAGATGGGACACAGCTGGAGAGCAGCCTTCCCAGGAAGGCACCTCCTTTTAAACACAACCTTCTTCCCTCCACATGCTAACCCCACCATGCATCTTTGACTCTCTGCTGGGCATGGATTCAGACATTTTGAGATGCCTGGGTTGCCCACTACTCTCAAAACAGGGACTGCTTAGATTAATGCCAGTCCTCCTGGCATTTGTTGCTGGAAGGCTCTTCATTCCCTCAGGGCTTTATCTGGTTTGGGTTGAGCTTTAGAGGACAAGAGAAGCAGTAACTGTTCATGTATTTTTTCATTATTTCTTCTTTAAGAAACTGTCTTAACACTACACTCTTCTACACTAAGCTTCCCTTTATACAAAAGAATGTTTCTGCTTATCCCTCTAGTCCCTAACCTAAATGAACCTTAGAGATTCTCTTAAATTTCAGCCCACCCTAGGATTAGAAAATAAGGACGATTAATGGCTCCTGTTTTGAATCTATTCTTACACCTTGCTTATATTCAAAACAAAAAATAAACAGTGTGAAGAGTCCCAGCAAAAAATCATCTGAAAGTCAAGATTTTAAAATGCAAAGCACAACATTTCAGTACACCCAGCAACAGAAGGGTCTAACAAGGTGCCTACAAAATCTGTTTTCTATTATCATTTTGTGTGCATAACCTTGGCACTTACACATACAGATTAGGAGACACCATAACTCTAATCAGGAAACAAAAAACCAAACATACGAACAAACCTGATCTAATGTAGTCAAAGTTCATTCACATAAATAGTGATCCAATATATCCTGTCAGTATCTAAAAAGCACAATAATTCTTGTCTCATCAGTCTGCCAGTCAGCTCTGTCTTACTTTCCAGTAGCAATGGCAACAATTGGTTTTAAATAGATTTATTTTCCTTTGATAGCTCTACATATGCAATTGCACATTGACATAATTGTAAAGAACAAAAAAAATCTAGCTATATGTTCAAACAAATAGGTGACATATTTTTGTGAGGAATAACGGGCAGTAACTTGCCCTACTAGAGAGAAAGACTCATTTACTCTCATGAAGAGTCAGTCAAATCTCACAGGAAATACACTGTGCCAGATTGTGATCTTCAGCTTGCAATCATGGGAAGTACTCAATGCAGGAAAAGGAATAGAAGCCATGACAAAAGGAGTAAGATCAACTTGATGAGATAGCACACACTTTGAGTCTGGGGTATGAATTTCATGCAATTAAGACTGTGATTTTAAAAATACTTGACAAAGCCATTTTTGGGGGCTATTCAGATAACTCATTTAACATGTACTCTCTTCACAAACATTAAACCAGAAAAAAACAAGCTAAATATGTCAAGTAAATTATGCAGAGCGATCCAGTCACTTGTGGCAAGACACAAAAGACACTTAAAGGTTGTGACACTGAACAAGGCAACAGATGCTTGAGAAGCCAGCTCCCTGGAGCAGAAAGCACAGCCCTAACTCAGGCACCTAAAGTTACTGTAAAGTGGGTAGAGAAGTTGCCTAAAAGTAGAACAGGCTCAGAACAGAAACACATAAAACAATCCACAAGAAACATTCACAGGAGAAGACCACCTGAAATCTTTTCCATTTACGATGACTAAGCTGGATGTCAGAGACATGCCAAACTGGAAAATCATAACCTGTGTTGTCCAACACCTACAGATTAGGTTTGTCAGACTGACACTCAGATTTTGTTTATTGTATTGAGGCATCTAAGCCATGAGAACATGCTCCACCCTTATTTTACCAAATGAGTGCAAGCCACAGGGAGGAAGCAAGAATGGAGCTGCTTTCCTGCTTCCAAGATTACACCATGCACCAACACAGAGCGGGCACAGAAAGCTGCTTTGCACAAAAGAACTTCAGGCTCCTGGTGGACAAGTGCAGAGTGGTCAGAGCTTGTCCTTCTTACTTCCTTGTGTCTCTAATGATTTCTACTGTGTGAGTACATAAAAGCAGATAAAAAGTAAGGGCTAACCACTCGATAGTTTGTATTTGGTACTGAGTTGCAAACAGTGAATATTAACTCAAGCATTTTGATTGGCCTACTGGTTAAAAAGAACACACCCACCATATGTAGTAACCATGATAAGAATCCCAGACAACTGCTGAAATAGGACACTTAAAGTAAGTTCAGAGCGTCAAAAAAAGATCAATTTACACACCACTGAAGTACTGCCAGCTTGTAAAAATATTCCTGTTCTCTCTCCTACAATAATAACAGAAATATAATAAAGCAAAGACATTAAAACCTAACTGAATAAAACTTCCTAGTTTGCAGTTTTTAAATTTGCAATTACCTAAATCCTTTCTAAAATAAAGTAAGTAATAAAATATATAAGGTAATACCTAATTTGTTCTACAGGTTTAAAATTCTAAGTGTGAATACAATTTCATTCTTATCCTAGGAAAAAACTAACTGCCAGATAAATACTGGATGTGTTTGAGATACAGTGTAGTAGTATTATCTCCAATGTGAAAAACTTAATTATTTATCGTATTTATATTATTATTTATGTGTAGTTTGTGTCACAACCATGATAAAATACTAATTAAAAAAAAATAAAATGCTTAGGCTTTTGCAGAAATTAGTTTAATATATCATCCCAAAGAAGAGATAAATAATCAAGTTACAGCATTTTGGAAAAAAATTGCAAGTGAATCTGTAGTTCTCAAACAGTAGCAAAAAAAGAACAGTATGAACTGAAAAATAAATGTGACAAGTCTTAGACCTGAAATATTTGGAGATATAAATTTTATTTTACCATGGCCAGACAAATCTTGCAACAAGTTGACTAATGCTCCAGCTGGTATCAATGATAGAGCCCTCACTGATTCCAAGCAACTGCTCCCACTCAGAGACGCAAAATGCTTTCCCAGCCCAGGGGAATATCTTAAATTCTTTCACAAACATACACAAAAATAGAAAGAAACAAATAGAAAATAAAACCGCAACTCCCTTTGCTTTTCTCTGCGTACTTCAGGTACATTTTCCCCAAATCTCCTTCCAAGTGAGTTTAATGACAAGAAGACTCAGCAAAATCCGTAAATATTCAGTGAAGTTCACAGAAAGCAAAATTATACCGTGTTAACACAGCCAAATATAGAACAACTCTAAACACTCCATATGAACCCCACATCTAAAATGTACATCCCTTGCCATTCTCCAAGAGATACTGAAAACCGTACCTAGCTCACAAAAACATTCAAGAAAGACAAACCTAGATTCTTCCTAGCACCTATAAATCCTGTAATTTATTAACTTAGCTCCTTCCACCATGACTTTTGATCACAGAAAAGGAAACCAGAGACTGCAGCCATTAGAATCTTGGAAAGCAATCATGCTGTTATCATCATGATAATTGACTTAGGATCATCTGAGAATGGTAAAATACTGACAAATTACATAAATCATGATCTAAGCGGGGGGAGGCGGGCAGGGGGAAGGGGAAAGGAAAAAAAGCAAATCAACATCTCACAAAAGCCAGCTGAGTCTACAACGTGATTTATTTCAGTTTTCCCTGGCAAGGAATGCCTTCTTTTAACACCCTTAGGTTTCCAAACTGATGACTCAAAGGCCTTCTCCACCGCTAACTGCTGTCAACCAAGACTCAATAATTTAGCACCGGTTTCTCATATCACTCTGACAAGTAATGTTTGATCTTCATCATCCCGTCACAGGATGCCATGAGACAAGATGGGCCCGCAATAATAGGCTAAGAAGTTAAGAAATGACAAACACTTCCCTTTGTCTCAAGTCCAAAGGAACTCTATCACGATCGTACACAAGATGAAATCTATTAATGTGGAAAATAGAACACAGCTACAGAGTCAGCTCGTACCGACGACAAAGGCAGGGCCGTGTCCTTCAGCACAGGGCTGTGCACCATATTGAAGCACAACTCTGTACTGGGATTGAAAATAACTTTGATTGCTCTGTTTTCTGAGCTATGGCTGCTAAAGTCAAAATGTGAGACTGAACCATTAGAGGAAAAATATCTAGAAAAACCTTGAAAAATTCACTCGGGAAAGCCGTGTAATTGAGAGGCAGGAAATACATTGCGACAGGTGCGCGGAATAAGAGGAGCTATTACTTTTTTTTCCTCATTGTTTTTATATATAATGAAGTCTTCTGCACTGCCAATGACAAAGCATTTAGACCTTTTCCACCTTATTACCTAGCTCCTAGATCTCTTTAACCCTCTACTTAAAACACTACCTATTTCAGAAGAAATTAATCTCCACTATTCAAATTTCAGTGCTTTTTAATGTATTATTTCTAAAATCCTTATTTCCATAGCTGATAAACCCCAGGATATTAGAAAGGCACCTCTATTTCGCTAAGCTAAATTTTATGCTGTTGTGGCTTTGCAAGATAACAGTCTGTTCAAGATTTACAAGAGGCAATGACAAACCTTTTCATTAAATTATTGTGGCAGATTAGGATTTCCGCTTGAATATTTCTATTTCATAGTCCACGTTCAGTGCCTCTATCTAATTATTCAAACAACTGATGCATATTGTGCAACAGAGATGTACACCTCCACGAATCATTAGTTACATATATATACCCTAACACATAGTGAGCTCAAAATTAATTTTTAAAAATTGATAAAAGATATGCCATTTTATGTGCGATGGCATAATCAAAGTAAACCACATTAAACTGGTATCAAATTGATGTATTAAAAACAGTCCAACACGCAGAATTGCCTGACTGGATGCTTATGGTGCTTCTGTAGAGCTAATCCTGCCAAGGAAGAAAATTATTATTCATTTCATCTGAGCAGCTAAGCATAAGGTAATATAATGAGGAAGCTCAGCTAGCAGACTACTTAACTTTTCTTCCTTGAAGCACTGAAACCCCTATTAAATTTCTGTACTGAGACCTAAGGAAAAAATCTAAGCACCTTATGATTAACTGGTGCTTGCTAGGGAAATCACTGTAAAATCATCAACTGCAATAGCACAGCAGAGGAAGGCTTTAACAAACAGATAAAAGAAACGTGCAGTGAGAGCGACCACATTTTGTTGAGATCTGCATGCAAAGGCAAAGGTCAAATACATTTTCTCCTGTACCCTTCATGCAACAATAACAATTGGTTTTTAGGATGCTATTGTTTTCTTGTAGGGCACAATAAGGCTGACCTAAGGCCCCCTCTAAAGTGTGCAATTCTTGTAGCAAAGACTGTCTTCTTCAATGAGCCTTTCTGGTCAACATTAATTCACCACTACTTTATAAGGCACTGCCCACAGACAAAAGCAGTTGGTGGAGGGTGCAAACTCATAGGGGAAAAAAAAAATGGAAAACAGGTCTGTTGACAAAACAACTTTCATAATAGGGTTATCTTTGGCTATGATTACTGAATGATTAATTTCTGTTTTCAACTTTCATTAGTTCTTTCCTAGAGCTTTAATCCTGGTCAGGACAGCTGCTCCACAAATTAGTTTGACATCATCTCTCTGACTTATGTGCGTTCACACCATCATGGGATTTGAAACTGTATTCTATCAATACTGAAACATTTTCCGCCTTAAAGAATTTCGTGGGGATGTGTTTGCTGTAATCCTGGACTAACTCTATCAGCTCTCCAGAACGCCAGAGGTTCTCCTGGTCCACTCAATTTTTACTGCATACCTGCAAAATGAAGCAGTTTTGTTCAACAGCTGGAAAAGCATGGCATGAACAAAATACTAGTTTTGTACAGTCACCTGCAAACTGAGAGGAACTACGGGGAGCTGAAGTAATCCCAAAGCATCACAGCTTCTTCAGCTGAACATCAAAATGTGTAGCTGCCTAGTCCTATCTTTTCACAACCGTAAAATTCTGTCATAAGATGAATTTCTAGTTAAGACTAAGGTTAGTACTTTCTGTCTCAGTATTTGCCAGGAACATCAACAAAAAGAAAAGATAGCCTCACCACATTTTGGCTTTTGCAACCGTCATCCTATCATAGAAAGCCAGATAACATGGCACAGAGCAGTTCTAGAGTTTTCAAATAATCAGTTTTACCAATGTTTCTCAGTAACATATGACACAGATAGGAGACTCATCCCTCCACCCTAAACACTAGCTAAGCACCTAGTGACATGACAAAGAATTCCTCCTCTGGGACAGTATAAACACAAAAAAGTTGGAAAAAAGTGGAGTTAATACCACTAGTCTGCCTCTACCAGAGGCTCCCATTTATTGTAGCTCCCATTTATGGTAGCAGACTAAACTCTGCAGGCAGAGTTTGGTCACTGTGTGCACTTTAGGATTAAAAAAAACCCCAAAAGCAACAAAGTTAAATATCACCTTGACTTTATAAAGGAATCACTATTTCTGTGCAGGACCAGAATCTGTAAATGCATTATCTGCTACACAACGGTATCCAGTTTTGTATTTATCTTGTTCCTCCTGGAGTGAGCAGGCAAACTTCCATGCTTCAGTAACAGGCTCATAAAAAGTGCCTGGTGGACTGCAGAAGGTATTTCTACTGTCCTGGAAAATTACATAGATCAAATGCTCAGTTGTAGCCTGTGAGGCTGCCGTGGATGGGTCAGCAGACCCCAAGACAAGAAGAGTATGCTGGTGGGATGGCCCACAGGTCAGGACATCCCCTTAAGTTATGGTGAAGCCCCAGAAGGCTTTGCATTTATTATGATAATACATGGATTTCTCCGGTTCGGGATTGGTTTGCTGTTCTCCACCCCTTTATCTCTTGTCTAGATACCCTGTGGAAATTTCTTTTTGCTTGTGACTCCCCTTGGCTGCCGTTCCTTAGTCCCTCCTCTGCCATTCTCCCATGGTACCTTTACGCTTGTCCTGCCTTCCTGCCCTCAGCCCATTGGATTGGATGCTCTGCCCGCCCTCCGTGTCCCTTATATAAGCTTGCACCCCGTCCTCTATCTTGTTTTTTATCCCTGGACCCTCCACACGTGGACTTCCAGTAAACCTCATTCCTGGAACCCGTACGAAGGACCCTTCCCGCCTCCTTGCTGCCGATCACCGTCTTGTGTCTGGGTGTGTGTGCGTGTGCCCCCGCTCCACCCGGAGTGTGTCCGTGCCCGCTCCTTCGCCCAGCCCCTCGGTGCCAAAGTGGCTTCCCCTCCTCTGGGGACGCTTCCGGAAGGCGGCGGCAACTCATCACCGCCCTCACGCCACGGCACTCAGTGATTATCATTTTCCCGCTAAATGCTATTATAAGTAACTGTTTAGATGGACTTCACATTTTTTTCTACCTGTCAGCTACTGATAAAGATTCACTACCTAAATCATAGTAATTTCCTTTTAGCTGTCAGAAAGGAGAGTTAATTCGGCGAAAAAGAAATGCACGAAAACAAGTGTGATTTACTTTTTAGAAGAGTTATATAGTTTCGTGTAGCTGTTTCAAAAGCATTGTGCTCCCATTTTTTAGTGCATGTGTGAACAGTGACACCAATTTATTGTGACATATGTATAATCTCTTTGCAAACTTTGATACAAATAACTTTTCATAAAATTTCTTCTCCCTGCTCATACTTACCACAAAAAAAATGAGTTTGGAAATGATGCCTGTTATCAGGATGTTTTCAGATTTTTTAAAGTAGAATTAAAAAATCATCTCTTATAATTTTACTGGAATTAGCACTCAAAGCTGAATATCCTTCCTCATCATTTCTAATATCACAGAGATCAACCTAATGCATTTTACTCCGAGTACCTGAAAACAAAAATTCTGTCAAAGCCATACGAACTCCTGAATTCACATCTAATACCACAATAGTATTAACTGTACAGACTATTGTGTGAATGGCAATTGGAGGGTAAAAATTAGACAGACTACATAAGATTCAAATGTAAGAAATTAAGTCCTGCTCAGTAGTCCATAGTTCCACTTTTACCTTCTCCCATGACATCATGCGGGATGGAAGTGTAGATCCTGGGTTTTTTTTCATCTCCCCATATAATATAATTTTTAAATTTAAAAGTATTTTTGAAGTAAAATTGTGAAAAATTAATTACGGTATGAACTGAAAATTGCAAAGAGAAAGAGGAAACGCTCCAAACTGTGGTTACCAAACACAAATATACATAATTATTGTGTTGATCAAGAGTTTTAAACAGACGCAATGATGTATTTCTACATGTAAACAATACCTTTGAGTTGTGATTACCCTTTGGCAGCATTGAAACAGCATATGTAATTGCTAAAGTCAACAGATTTTTTTCAAGAGCTTTGCTGCTTATGTTTTCTATCCAATTTTACAGAGATTAGTTTCACAAAACCAGAACTTTTATACTGCAATATCCCTGGGGGTATGCAGTCATCGGCTCACATAATGATATTTTAGAAGACAGAAGAACAGCTGTAAGAGTCTTACAAAGAAATAGAGCTCATCTTTTTAAAAATGCACACATAAGAAAACAAAAAAATTAATCCAGAATGTATTAATCTTCATTTCCTCTCTTTTTTGAGGGTTGAAAATAGAAATTTTCAACCACAAATGTTACTTTCAATTATTCAACAAATAAAATGCTCTGCTGTGGAGAATGAAAATATTCATCTTTCCAAAACACAAGTTTTTGTGTCTGGCTTCATACTTAGAAATTAAAATAGTTCAATGCTACTATGGCAGACACAAACACCACTGATGCCGGGTGCTGCTCCAGGTGGGAATTTCGGGGTGGTTAAAGTGGCTATTTTATGTTAGCTTCTCTTCAAATATCATTTCCCAAACCTCCCATATGACATATGAAACACTTTCACTGCCTGGTTTTCACACCTGCATTTGGAAATGACGGACAACTGGTTTTGGCATAAACCTTCATTCTCAGTAATGCATTACACCTGATGCAGGTTTATAAACCAGTTTTTCTTGCAATGTCTTCCTTCACTTCAGACAAATTCTCCCTTCTTACAGCCGGGAGGTGATGTATGGCAGAGGGCAGCCAGGCAGACTCTGGGTTTATGAGCACATTTTCACTACTGACTTCCCAGGTGAACCATTTCAGTCATGAAAGAAGAACATTAAATGAACTGACTGACAGATCCCAACAGGCAGAGGTAAGGGCAACATATGTCTTTCCAACCTTTACTTGCTCAAACTGCTTTTTGTCCTTCCAGCATCCCACAGCTTTACGGGATAGAGAGTTCTTAGCGAACTTCTACCTTTGACAAATTTTCTTCCTTCCTGAGATAGGGTCAGGAAGGATATACTGACCTGACTTCTGGATAGGTTTTCAACACAGAGGAGTCAACAGTCATCACTTTAACCAAGCAGATACCACTGACCATATCTGAGGAGGTAATCTTTGTGTTGAGTTTGTTGGTGTTTTTTACTGATGACACCAATACAAACTTGAGCTAGGCCATGAAAATAAATATCAAGTGTTATGACTGCTCTTCCTTTTCACTGTCCTTGTAAATACAATCAGGTTTAGTATTTAGGCGTTTGTGGTAAACGAGTATGATTTCCATTGGACTTATTTCACTTCACAGACCTGAACAGTAAGTGAACAGAATATGAGTGGATATAATGCACATTTATCAAAGATTTTCCTGGCACTCTAAGGAACAGTGCTTTCAATTCTATTCTAGACTCTGTAAGCAAAGTCTACTATTTCTAGTTACTTCTATCTAGGAGTCACGACGAATATTTTTCTAAGCAGATTTAAACCAGACTTTGCTCTGAGAACAAAGGATACAAGGAAAAGAGCCAAAAGTGGACAGACATCAATAATACTGTTTGTTGCTTTGTTCTTTCAGTTTTCTGGATATTTACTAGATTCCTGAGAATTACAAGAGAGAAATGTGCCCTGTTACTTTTCCATACTAAAATCAGTGAAGAGTCTCACATCAAACTCGTTGCATTTCAGAACAATAATCCATTTTTCCTTATTTTGAGGTGTTTCCTTTTCACTACTTGCCTCCTAATGCTAGAAAATATTTTAATATTTCTGAATTTGATGCTGTAGAAATTTTCTACATTTTAATATTGCAGCACAGGGTCCATATAAAGGAGGAGAGAGTCTATATAATTTTCTACAACTTCAATTAAATGTCATTTAGAAAAAAGAATTAAAACTCATTCTCACAAAAGCATAAACGTTTCTCATGCCATTAAGGGACTAAAGAAATAACGAAAATATTCCTTTAAACAAGTACTTTGGTCAGATTTTTTTTCCAGTAGTTCAAGGATAACCTGATGTTCGGAGCAATCCTTTTGAAATGGCTGACACTATTTTTGCATTTCCTGCCCTTCAAATGATTCTGTGTGTATCCATACCATAATCTGTTGGGAAAGGTCATTTTGGGACATTCTCTTAAGGAACGTGAAATTGCCACACTCTTAGAGCATTCTGTGATTGCTAATGCTATGATGAGGCTTACTTCCCTCTCCAAGTTTAAGTACCCAAAGGCTGATTAAAATAAAATAAAATCTACCATAATGCCAGATTGGTAAAAGGAAGGCAAGAAGAAAGAGAAAAACAGGTTTAAAATTATAAACTTTAAAAAGCCAGATAGTCCTCAAGTTCACTGCATCCATCTGTCATTATTCACGCATAGGTACAGTGGGCTAATTAAATGTTAATGAAATATAAATAATCTGGTGGTCTCAGAGCATTAGCTAAGGAGCAGTAACTGCACAACAGCTGCTGTAGCTCACCAAAAGTGCTCATGTCAGCACCTCAAACAGCATTTAAAATCTGGCTTCTAAACATCTGAATGAAATAATAATGACTTCTTCATGTAACTCATTTCAGAAGACCTGCAATTATTTTTGCTTAAGACAGAGGTGAGAGGTCCATGTGATAGTAAAAAAAGCTGAACAGTTTCTAAGAACAATACAATTAAATGTGAGATTTTTCATCTGCGGTTTTGTTAAAATCTTTTTAAGTAAAGCACAGTGTCTTTAAAAGCAGAGATGTATTGAGATGCTAATGAACTTGATAAAAGAAATTCAAGCCAGAAACATTGTTAGAGACACAAAGCCTTTGCTCCTCTTCTATAGCATGATAATCAAAGGTAAGTGCATTGGGCAAAGATAAGATTTAAGCTCACTCCTCATTTAAAGCCTGATTTTTTTTTTTTTTTTTAATGCACAAACTTCCTCCTAGCCAGAAAGATGGCCTTCTTCATCTTACTGGGGTCCAGCTGGAGACCATGAGGAAGACAGAAAGGACTGGGATGGCCAGTGAAATGTCACACACCCAACACGCAGGAAGCTCAGCTACAGCCTGAGGTAGATCACAGGATATGCAGAGGATGAAGCACGCTACACCTTATCCATTGCAAGCAATTTAAATGCCAACCCCAAAAACCTCTTGTTTAGAGTGCATCCTTAAAATGGAGATCTCTCTTAGGAGTGCTGGGGGCATTCTCTCAGCTCGGGCTGCCCTCTTACAGGTAAAGCCTGATTTTCAGAGACTCGAGGCTGGGAAACTCATCTGTTTGAGGGATCTCATATGGGCACAGTTCAGATGGTCCAAGACAGGTGCCTGTGCTCCCTATCTGCTCCTAAACAAAGAGATGTTGTTTACAAGGAGGGGATTCCGAACATCTTGTTTGAAGTCCTAAGGTGTCATAACTTAGGGAGAATCCTAAAATTCTCGAAAATCTCCAGTTCACGTAAGACAAACTCTTTTCCTCCTAATGCTGGGTCAACCATTTGACTTCACCCTGAGTCAGACGAAGGTGGCGTTCCCAAGTTAGCGAATGACTTCTCCCCATCTTTAAACTCAGCTATGCAAGAACAGAAGGGTAAAGAACATTTTGTCTTCTGTTGGAATGAGACATATTTGGTAAAACCAACTTTGGCGTGAGAGTTGTGTGAATTTATAGCTGCCAACTACCCATGTACCTGCTGTATCCTGGTCTTCATGGAAAGCAAAGCAGTGCAATGGCTGGAACCTGCTAGGACAGATTCCAGCCTTCAGTTTTCAGTCATGATGGCCAAGGCACTGTACTTTCTTCCACCCCACGGCCTAGACATGTGCTGTGAGATAGAGCTCAGGCTCTTCCTGCCAAGGCCAAATTAGCGTGTCACCAAACTCCTTGAAAACAAGCAGATCCATTATTGCTTGCCTGTTTACAAGGACAGACACAAAATCAAGTATAAATCACTCCACAAAAAATTGAGCATGCAATATTAATGCAGGCATTCCTATGTGCACACAAACACACACCAGCATGTATTACAGAAACACACCTCATAACTAGGAAAGGTTATTGACTGATGGTTTCTAGGGACCTTTTAAGCAACCTGTAAATACAGGGCTGTTGATTGAAGCTCTTCATATCAATGCTGTATCAACAAAAATGGTTTCCACTCCATACCAAAAGCCATTCACTCCAAAGATACAGAACTTTACTGCAAAGATGTAATATTTTTCTGTAAGAGGTACACCAAAAACATTCTTGGAAATACAAAGCAGCAGTACAGAACCTCGCTCTGCTAAGTGCCATCAAAGTCCATCTGACACAAACTGTGACTCTGAAGCTATAAAGGAAATGTTTCACTCCACTGCTGAATAATTTGGCATCTCTTCAGCAAGAAAGAAATTTGTGGGAAATGAGTTGAGAATCTTGATAATCAGTATGCTAGTCACATTCACCCCTCCCAAATAACGCACGGGAAAATTAAACAAACTACTTTGTTACAAACAGACAGTGTCAAAATCAATGAAAAACTCCAGATTCCTTGGAGTTCTGAAATCAGGGGAGCTTTTTTAATAATCTAAACAGAAGTAGTAACTCCATTTACTATCGACGTATCACACCAATCCCTTTGTAGTGGGTGGGCACATCCATAAACACTGCCATTTGTTACACAGGAAACCTGCACTTCTGTGTTCAGATAAAATAACTGCATATTGGTTTTGAACCATTAGTCAAAAGTTTTCCAGCAACTTCTGGCATTTGGAAAATACAAACTCTCTTCATCTCCCTGACAGAGATTATTATATCCATCACCAGACATCATCATTGTATTATTACGTGTATCATTAGTATTCATTAGAACAGGTCAGACATTTACCCAGCATATGTAAATTCATGTTGCCTGTGCTGGTGATGAAATTAAAATCTCTACCTAGCAAAAGCATTTTTTCCAAATGAATCCGGAAATTTCTTACTTAACTAGCAAACCACTTAGCTCTGTGCTGAACAGCAGTCTCCTTCAGGCTGAAACCTACAGGCTAAGCAACATCAGAGCACTCATACCAGGGATTCAGGATGGGAAGCAAGAATGTCACATCTAACCGAAACTGCAGGGAGAATGAAGTAATCACCATGGAACTAACCAAAATTGAATTTGGCCAGGACAGAAGGGTTTATCCCCAAAAGGACCATGGAATCTTTCATGACCACAAATGGTCAGAATTATATTTTTACACTTCATTCAAAAACAAGACCTCATGACTTTGAACCCTTAAGATTTGAGTTTGCAACTAAGTTGTAGAACAACACCTGATAAATCAGCAGCACCAACCTCCTTTTTCTTTAGGAATGCCTCACCCAAGTACACACCCGATCAGAATCAAAAAATCAAACCTTTAGTTATTATGGCAAAAAGTAGAAGAAAATCTTGCTTATATTGTGCTTTATACTACAACTTACGTAGTCCTAAAAAACATTTTTAGGTGATACACTCATTCCAGATTTCAAAATATGTTATTATGAAAAAGATGAAACACAATGGAAAATTACTGTCATCTTCAAAGTTTTCCTACTTAACTTTGGGAAACACAAAGAGATTTCAAGCTTTTCTCTTTTTTTTTTTTTTAACATTTAGATCATATCTTTCATCTTTTGAAGATGTCATTATGCTCTTTTAATCTTTTATATTTTCCTTCTTTTTAAGGTCTTGTTCATATCCAGGGAGGCAATTAAGGACTGGTTTTTGTGTGCAACTGCAAATAGGTAGGTTTAATGAGTGTCTCACTTACACCACGAAGACATATTCAAGAATGCATTAGCCTTTGCACTGAGCAATATCTGTGGACCATTTAAAAAATACCCCTCACACTTATTTCTGTGGAGAAAATGCAAGAAAAGAGGTAATATCAGTGCTTTATTTTCATTCTGTATGAATTCTCAGAAAACCCCAAAAGCTCTTCTAACCTCTCCTATCAAAGGAGCAAATAAGAAAAGTCATCACAGACATGACAGACCTGAAGCTTCCATTATTTCCCTTAAGTAGGGTGAAAATATACATCACTCAGGGAAGTGAAAGTCAGAAACTGACTTTTAGTTTTTTACCTCTCGACCTGCAATCTTACTACAAACTTTGACTCTTCTCACACATCTAAGTGAATGCAGCATACTGGTGTAACACATTAGTCATTTGATTAAAAAATAAATAATCATGAATCTCTATTGGAATTGTGAGGGAGTTTTTTTTCCTCCCTCCTCTCTGAAATATAGTAAGATTCTTCAACAGGCCATCACTGTGGAGTCAATCTTTGATGCACATCATGAAGAACCGATGACTGTTCTGAAAGGATCAGGCAATTTCCCAGGAGAGACAGATTACTAAATCTTAATTCGTTGTCTCATCATTAATAAAGACAAAATACTTTCTGCATGACCACTGTATACTCCAGAAGCAGGGCTTTCAGAAACAGGACTGGAGGAGAACCTCCTTTTTGCAGAATTTCAGTACCACATTCATCCAGACAAGACGGCTGAAGGCACATTAACTGATGAACTTGCATTCCAAACTCCATCTATACTCAGCACATAATTTCTCTGCCATACTTGGCACAGAAATTTGAATGTGAACACCAAACACCTACAAATACACTTGAGAATACAGTTTAAAAGTGTCCCTACTTTCTGCAGAACCTCAGCTGGTCTAGTCACTGCTCATTAATTCATGCAGAAAACAAAGGTAGCTACTCTACAGTCTCATTCTCCAAGACACGTATTTTAAAGAATTCTCTATTAACAAAAATTTTCACTTTCTTTCCCCTTGTTCTGGTTTGTTTCTTTGCATTCTTCGTTGTATTTCATGGGTGTATTTTAGATGTAGAGGCAAGAAAAATTGTAACTATATTGCTGATATACAGCCAGTGCCACGAATGGCATGTGGATAGGAGCAAGAACCACAGCCAGCAACTCAGACACAAAACTGGTGTTTCACTATGCAAAGTGATGAATAAAACACAACACAGGATCATGTGAAGAGATAGAACACACGGATTTATAAAAGCTACACTAAGCAGATTTCACTCCAGATTTGACCCTTCAGTTGTTGATTGACTGCACATAATTTACAGAAGTATTTTAATCAGTTCAAATGAATAACAGTTATGAAAGCAGTGCTGAACTGTGGGCCACCTCCAGCTTTTGAGGTAATTTTTGTTACTCTCTTCCTTTTGTCAGGCTCATGAAACTGATGTGTGCTTAAAAAAACATGACAGAGGCCTTCAATATTCTTTTTTTTTCCCCCCAGCATAAAAGATTGTAGCTTTCTTCACTACTATTAAGAACTACATGGCAACACGAAGGAGAGAACCATAAGAAAACTGTTTAAATTCCAGCCTACTGTGAGATTAATAAACCATGGAGATCTGACATTACTGCAGACACAGAGCATTAATTCCTTCTGGCAAAGCCTACAAAAACATATTCCATAAAGGTATAGACAAAATACTTCATTTTATATTAGGGAAAGGGGGTGGCATCAATGTTTGACTTCAAAAGTGCATGTTATCTCCTGAAATACTACCCTACCTGCACAATGTAGGGGTTTTTGTATTTTAAAATAATTATAATAGAAATGATTACTGAAAAAAAAAAATAACCCAGTATGTTCAAGTCGACAGATTTAGGATTTTCAGGGTATCAAGACCACTCCCCTGCCCATGGGCCTACTCTGCCACCACACCCAGCTGTGCTGTCCCCACACATCTCCCACATCACCACAATCAGCTGCTGCACCTGCTCTCATCTACTTGTCCGCAGCATCCAGCCTTCACATTTGCTACACTTTTAGCCTCCATGCACCATACGGATGGTTGCTGCCCAGTATAATTAATTTCCTAGGCTTCTCTGGGAAACCATTCTGTCACTTGGCAAGGAATGCAAGTCTCAGCTCTCCATCTGATTCCTAGCATGACTCAAGATTACAGTGCAGGGAATGGAGTTCATGCTTTCACACAGAATAATTTGAAATATGAAAGCCAGTATGTTGGTCCTCAAGCAAAACACCATTTTGGTGTTTTTTCTAAGCTGGGAAAATATACATCTGTAAATCAGGATTAAATTGAATTACCATTACAAATTATAAAAATCAGTGCCTAATAAGTATCAGTTAAATAGTAAAAATTCTACATTCATAATCTTTTTAGCAACTGGGGTCCTCAGTGCAAACACAACAACAGCTGGTGCAATTTCACAGCATCAGCCTCCTTCACACACCCACCAGGGCAGAAGCTCTGGGAAGGTGCTGCTGTCCCGAGGGGGATTCTACCAGAACAAAAGCACAGGTTCTACGCGTGTGTTTCACTTCCACCCTTCACGCTCCAACACGCACAGTAACACCTTTTATGCTCAGTGAAAGGAAGATGACTTGTACAAGCTAAGTCTTCCTCATTCGCTTCTGGGAATAATTTCAGAGAGTCTTAAATTTCAGGAATATGACCTGGCCAGATGGGGAGGAGCTGCGAGCCAGGGCTGGGACAGTGAAGTTGGGCAAAGGCAGCACTCAAGTAACTCTGTAAGGTTTCTTGGCACCTGAGACTGCCAGGCTTCTAAACCTGGGGTTTAAATGTACAGAGCTGGTGGGTGGCAGCAACAGTTTTTGTTACTCTGAATGGCAGTGGGCAGAGGTGTGAGCAAGGAGTTTACACAAACTACATCTGTCACAGGTAATGCGATCTGGTAGCAAAACTCTGGTTTAGCACAGCCATAAGGAGAAAAGCACATAGCCTGCATCTACCACTGGCTGAATCTTCGAGAAAGAGGGCTGTGGATAGGAACTGGGGCCCAATTAATTTTGAGAGACAGGAAAAACTAGTCAGTATGAAACAAAGCTGATTCTCATCTTCAGTAAGGTTTTTCCATCTGGAGGTAAAGATCCAGCTATGTATTTGCAGTGAGAAGACAACTTGTAATTAGCCATGTCAGAGATGGATATCAAGGGCCCAGTGATACATTTTATGACAAAGCTTGGGATTTCTCATTCATTTTATCTTGACTATAGCAAGTATCATCAATTGCATGTGGCAATTTGCACTATAATCCATTAAAGTAATATGAAATTGCCTGGCAATCTCATATCTTTTTATTTACAGAACTTTGCAGTACTTTGGAAATACTGAGGCAACATAAGAATACAGCATAATAAATGATACAAATATATATTTAAGAGCAGTAAAATGTTTCAGCAACAAAATGAAACTTCTTGCCAAATCACAGATTTGACAGCAAAAAGAAGTAATGGTTTATTTACCTTGTCTGATGTTAATCTTTGTTGATATTCCCTAAGGTCAAATATATACATGCAATATATTACACTTATGTTTTTTTATGAAACGACAGTATTGTACAGGAGATGATCTTTTACATTATATTCATAAGGAGAGAAAAAAGAGGTCCATTTCAAATTCTCAATCATTCAAGTGAATCTTCAACAGCTTACAAGGCATTGTACATATCCAAACAAAGGCAGAATCTACATCAAGGAGTTTTATCTGTGCAGGTATCTGTGCATGCCTGACATCTAAAAGAGCAGAGACCATTCTTCACATG
>VYZQ01027423.1:6545-26441 GCA_013400655.1 Mystacornis crossleyi | reverse complement strand
TGATGTATCTTCTCATCATACATCCATGACTTCTAAATTCAAGATATAAAAACTTAAAAATTTGAATTTTGCATTAGATGTTAGTTGCAAATCAGAACAGCATTTTCAGTTTTCCAGAGATTCCATCTGCTTACACTGTTCATCGCCACACTGGCTTTGAACATCCTAAACATACTCTACCCTGCTCAGAATGAAAACAAAGAATTCTTGAGAAAGGACAAGACTTTTCTCTGGAGTAGATTAGAGTACACATCTGAGCATTTCAAATTACCAAACCCTACAGCAAGTGCACAAAATCCTCATGTAAGCAGGTAAGCAAGCTAAAGGTATCGTATTGTAAAAACCAACTTCCAGTGGCAGAACAGAGGGCACAAAAAGCATCTGAAAGCAGTTTTTTCCAGTGTATCATTTTTTTATGTCATACACCATCTAAAAATCTCGTGCAAAACTAATGAAGTTTTTATATTTTGCTACATTTGGCAAATGACTTCTCTGCTCCTCTGATCTTGCACAGTACTAACAACACTAAAATCTTTCAAAGGAACTTTTTAACACTACTATTTTCTTGCATGCTGATATAGTTCAAGTAAGATTCTTTTTCTTCAATGCGTTTATAATAAAATGCTTGCAACGGTGAGAAAATTGAGATTTAAAGCAATATTGTTGGGCTTCAAACAGCATGAGTTCACTGGAACAAGCAGAAAAAATATCTTAACCTAATCACTTTGCTTCAGCAAGCACCTCATGAATTCTGGATTAAAAAACAAACAAGAACAACAAACCCAAAACCCCACATTCATTTTGAGCTGGTAATCACAATGAGTTTATGAAATAAAATAAACAAACTATACAATCAAAGATCTTGTATTTTTCCCAAACACATTTCAATTCTGTAAGTAGAACTACAGATTTCTATTTCCTTGCGGAGGAATATTTGAGGAAGTTCTACTTGTGCAATTACTGCCAAGAACACTGGACATCACCAGGAGCTGTGACTAGATTGTTATAAATGAACCTAGAGGGAGTAAAAATTAATAAGAGTGATAGGTCTACCCTTCACAGAGCAAAGACAATGGAACAGCTACAGCTCCTGTAACCAGTGGTCGTTTAGAAGTGGAAATACAGACTGGCATGAACTACGTTCCACAGGAGGCTGAGAAAAAAGGCAGCCGTATCTTACCCTTGCAAAATCCCAAGATTCTATTACACTGATCTTTCAGTGTAATAGTTAGTTGTATAAATCAAATATATTGTGGATTTCATGAAAGTAACCAATGGCCTAAAAACTAAAGGGGCGGGGGATGTCTCTGCCCTTATAACAAACTATCTCTTCTGGGATTGCTTTCTGCTTTTTTCTGTGTCTTGTCAAATATACTACAGACAGATGAAGATTTATGAATTCTGAAACCACAGAATGTGACTTTTTAGAAACTTTTGTTTTTAAAAAAAAAGCATATTTAATACTGCCAAAATAGTTTCGACTGATAAAAACTTGATCTTTTATTATCTGCAGAATAGGATTCCATAGAAGAGTCTTTAGAGGAAATGTGGAAGGATTATCCCTAACATTAAGGGTACAGATTAGCTTCCACATCCTCTGAGCTCAGTAGGAATAAACACTCCCTCAGGTTCTGCACTTAGGCTATGCCAAATACAGATTATGAGATTTCGGAATAAAATCTGGATTTTATTCTGGAAAAAAAGTATCAGCCTTGAACCACCTGAAAAAGACTGCATTATTTGGGTTAAAAGTAACGCTATAATTTTGAGAGAAAAAGATAGCATTACATTCCCTGTTGCATCTCTTAGAAAGACGGTGCATATATCATGCTTTTGTAAGTGTGCCCACAATCAGTGAGTGTCCGCGAAAATCTCACCACAAAGTCTGATAAATATTAAAAGGAAGATATCAAGCTTTTAAAACCTTAGAAATATTTGGCATAGCTTTAAATGCTTATCTAAAAACTGAATTAATACAAAGGCATGCTGTCTTTGGCTGACACTTTTTGAACAGAGCTGTTCTTTCCTACAACAGTGTTCTATTAATTTTAGAAATTCATTAGTACTGGAATCTACAACTCAGCATTAATTAAAGTCATCTATACAATCTATTCCTGGTGTAGATGAAGCTCCAGTGTTAGACCTCTAACAATGCCTCCAGCCCCTTAGATCCCACAGAGTGCTGCTATTCTTTTGCTTAACTAGATTTGCTCATTCCTGCACTGTAACAAACAGAGATTAGATCTGGTTTGCACTCAGACCACTACATTTAATTAAACATAAATGGTTCATACTCAGACCTCAGGTATGCATGGGTAACTCCTATTCAGCTGAGCCACTGATTTCAACTCCCATTGATCAATTTCCTTTAATTTGAAGAACAAACCAATGACCAAAGGTCAAGTCCATATAAGGCAGAGGTGAATGAATACAATATGCAGTGAATACGAACACCGTTTCGGAGAAAATTTTGATCCAGAATGGCTAAAAGACACTTTAGGACTTTGATGTAATAGAATTTTTTTAAAGTGAAGAATTTTCTGTTATAAAAGATGTACCTCTAAATTGTCAGCATTAGTATCTTTTTTGAATACAATAGACAAACGTTTCCGTTCTAAGAGCTAAATGTACATGCAACTGTTGGAAGTTTCCAGTGTATGGGCCTGCAGCCATACACCAAGATTTTGGTAGGACTTCACACTTCTCAGTTCTCTTTCAAACAGCATCATGAAAAATCAGCTAAGGAACACTGCCGTGGACAGCTGTGGTATCAGCAGCTCCTGCAGGACTGTCGTGGTTTGACCTCAGCTGTCAAGGAAGCACCACACAGCTGCTCACTCACTGCCCCTCTAGTGGGACCAGCGACAGAATCAGAACAGCAAAAGCTACAAAACCCCTGGGTTCACATAAAGACACTTTAAGGAGTAAAGCAAAAGCTGCACAAGCAAGCAAACAAAGCAAGAAATTCATTCAGTGCTTCCCATGGGCAGGCAGGTGTTCAGCCATTCCCAGGAGAGCATGGCTCCATCATGTGCAACAGTCACTCAGGAAGACAAATGCTGTCAATCCAAACATCCCTTCTTCCTCCTTCTTTCCCCAGCTGCATATACTGAACAGATGCCATATGGTCTGGGATACCCCCTTGGTCAGCTGGGGTCACCTGGCCTGGCTGTGTCCCCTCCCAGCTCCTTGTGCAGCCCCAGTCCCCTTACTGCTGCCGAAGTAAAAGAAGGAAAAAAGGCCTTGACGCCTGATTTTTCTTTTTAAAAACGATCTCATCCTCTGTTTTCAACCTGTATACTAAAAATCCTAATGAGCTGAGACCTATTTTAATGAGTATTGAGATTTTTTCATAGTTAAGATTTATTTTAATGGTTGTTCCTAATGAGTTGCTATTTGTTTTAATGATTGTCACAGAAGGGTTAGTTTCACATAGCAAGTATAAAGAAAATATGTGAAGAGCAGCGGACTCTACTGGATATTCTGTTTTGTTATCCAGGGGCACTGACTTTGACTGGGATGGGCTTTTATAAAAATCCCACTTCTGCTAATATCTACTGCAGCACACTAAATTTCCTCCAGACATTCACGACATTCGTCGTCTGGTCGTCTGGTTTAGCTCCCAAGTGATGCTGAAGCAAGCAGACGGGTGCTCATCCCAGCCCCACCTAATCTCAAAGTGGGACATGCTGCAGTAAGGCAGGCTGAACCTTACATTTATGATCCATAGCTAAGAATAACTACGGCCAAAGTAAATGCTGCATGGACTCAACACTGCTAAGTGTTTCCAATTTCCAGTTCAAGTAAACTGTGCAGAAATCTTTCCCTAAATGCTCAAGTAAGATGCTTTAAGACTGCAGGTTAAACCCCCCTCACTGCTGGAAGGTTTCAGTGCAGTGCCAATCGCAATGAACAACGTTTGGAGCCTGCAGAAGGTGACACTTGCCTGGGAAAGCTTCTGTGCCCGGTGTAGAGCTACCACCTAATTTAACTGGACTATGCGAATAACGTCTTTACTTTTTCAGAACGTGATTTGGAATCTTTATCCATCAGAAGTGTGTAAGATCTAGATTAAGCATCGCCATCTGGAAGAAGTAAGATCTTAAGTACCTAATAACTAATACTTAGCTAGAACTCCATTACCCTGAAAGATCTGAGTCTTCCCTAGTGAAATCACTATGGGTAGCAAATGAATTTCTAAGTATGATTAATATCAAAAGTGAATTTTAAATGTACATGTAATGAAGGACAGAAAAGGTAAGACATCACCAAATTTCTTTTTAATGGTTAAAATGGTACGAGAGATTTTATCGCTCTACAATGTTCACCTCAAAAGAAAGAAATAGTTTAAATTATTCAAAATTAAAAGAGTCCACTCTTTACAAGGACACAACCTTCATCTGTTTGAATCACAGCTTTGTCCTTTGTATTTTCCCATAGTTGAAAATTTCTGACTAGTTCTGTTGGAAGAAAGAATGCTTTTATCTTTAATTTCTCTGTTTCAGTACTTATTTTCCTGAAGTTCTTTAAATATTGCCATGCAAATGTACTTATATTTACATTTCACAGACATGTATCATCCCAGCTACTTTGCTGAATGAAAGAACACTGGATAAAACAGCACAAGCTTGCCACAAAGACTTATGCACAGGCTTACATTTCAATGGACCAGTCATTTGCTTAAATTTAAATAACTCTGCAGATCTTCATAGTACTGTAGCTGAATTTTTAACATGTATTAACTTCATTATGACAGTTTCAGACTTCAGATAAAAGTGCATTTATGGTAAGTTACTTGAGTTCTGAGAAACTTAATACATCAGAATGTATGACTTTCAGACAGGGGAGTAATAAAAAAAGAATTTTCAAATCTTCTCCTATACTTCTTTCTTGTCAGTGGGAGGTTTGAGCATCGAATCGGGCATATGAATCCAACTGGGTCTGATGAACTTTGTTGACTCCATAATGTCCTAATACACACAGCCACTGTACTTCAGGGGGGGAAAAAAAAAAAAAAAACAAAAACCCACAACGAAACAACCTCCACTATTTCCACAAAGAGAGTAAAAAATCAATAGCTACTTGATTTCTAAAGGTACTTTTCACACATGCTGAAGGCCCCCATTTTACAAGCACCCATGCATATAAGGATATGTTCTCTACCAGTTTTTTGGAGAGCAGCAGCGCTACTGGCCAGTACAAAATACTGGGCAAAAACATTCAGCATAATGCAGTATCTGGCATTTTATCATTAAATACATAAACCTTTTAACGTCAGGAAATTAAATTCTATATAGCAAATCTCAACTGTTCAACTGCTTTACCACTGCATGTACATTAATATATGAAAAGAGAGATTGTAATTAGTCTTTTGAAGACAGTAAGGCAGCTGCCACATTTATATTTATCTAGCTATATAACTCGTGCTTTAAAGTTCCAACTTTTAAATAACTTAATTCATCACTATGTGCAGGAAGTAGCAACCTCAGGACAGGCATGATCTTCAATCAAAGTTTCCTAATAAATTTTGGCTGACCAAAGGTTTTCCTTCATTTCTGCTGTGACAGATGGATAAAGCCATTCTGAACAAAATTTTAAAAACCACAGCCTTCGACCAATACACGATGTGATGTGCTCACACAGCCACCAATATGCATCCGAAGTGACAGATCTTTAGAACAGACATGAATTTTTCATAGGTGCGCTTGAATGAACAAGTTTATCCCTGTGTCATCAATATACAATGGGATTCATAACCCCAAGAAACCTGAGGCGTAGACAGCAAGACAGCAAACCTGCTTTCTGCTCATCAGCATTCATAGGATACACAGAGCTGAAGTGCACGTTTGCAGCAACAGTCCTGATCACATAATACACAGAATTGCTAGAAAACAATGTCCTAATGTAAGCAAGTCCAGATTCAAGATTAGATGCCTCACAGAACACAACAGCTCTATCAAAATCATCGAATGCTAATTCCTCTTGTAAAAAAGCATGATGATTGAACAAAGATTAACATTTGTTCTTCTGTTCACCGCCACCAATGAAGAACTTTTACATGACACACTACCCAGGATAACAGATATAAACTACAAGTTCTTTCCTACAGAATCTACAGAGTTACAATTAAAAAAAAAAATTAAAAATTGAAACCATACTTGATAAAATCATTTCTTACACTGATCAACTCCATCAACCAAAACAGAAATTGTTAAAAATAATTAATCTTTTATTATTTCCAGGTAGCTAGTTGACAACATGCCACTATTATGCCAACAGTTATATGCAGACATACTCCAATCACTTTAGGTAGCATTTCATTCAAGGTAAAATGCTCCATTTTTTAGTAAAACTAACAACTGATGAAGAAAGCACTAAGTTAACTGTTGTTTCTGGAAGGTTTGGAACTGTTGGTTCTGGAAGGTTCCTTCTGCAAGGAAGGTTGCCCACCTATTTCAGGTTTCTTGTCATGGCATTGTACTGAACCACTGACACCTAGACGCATAATTGTATATATCTATTCAAGAAATATCTGTGCAGCTTCCCTGTTCTGAGACAAGCCACCTCTGAGGATAAGCAGTGGAAGTACCTTGGACAGCCTGATTTATTGGCAAGGTACACATGAATCCAATGCAGATGGCTCAGGCATCCCAT
This sequence comes from Mystacornis crossleyi, assembly GCA_013400655.1. Taxonomy (NCBI): domain Eukaryota; kingdom Metazoa; phylum Chordata; class Aves; order Passeriformes; family Timaliidae; genus Mystacornis; species Mystacornis crossleyi. The sequence continues at coordinate 19,787 of VYZQ01027423.1, read as the reverse complement.
TTCACATGAAACATTTCTCCCCATTCACCCCAACAAAATTGCAGCTAACAAGTAAATAAAATTCTTTCTGCATAACCAGGGGTTCCCTAAGCCTGTACCATTATTCTGGTTTGGCCCTGATATAAAGAAAAAGTAAGCAACACAACTGACCCTTATGAATCTCATGTATGGTCAATTAAAGACCCCCAAAGATACACTGCCTATACACCTTCCCTATAGATATGAAATTTTTACTGCCTCCAAAAAATACTGCTTTGAAGATGATCACAAGGTAGTGTGATGCATTATTAAGTAAACTCATTTATGATCTCTGCTCTTACATTCGACTATTTACCACTAACTTTATTTCATCCTATATAATAAGGAAGCTATATTTGGAAAGTACTTTAGAAAATATTCAGGGCCTAGGGAAAATTAGTTTAAAATTAAGGAACACTGCTTACTTCACCTAACTTTAGGCAAACTGCAGCATAGAAAAGTAACTCTATCCCTCAAGTACGTGTATTAAAATCATAAATAACTATTTTTAAGACAAGATTTTAAAGAATTCATTAATTATCTGCTCCAATAAGAATGAGTCTACCAGACTTTTCACAAAGTTATGCTTTCTCCATAACCAGTGCTAGCAAAAACGGCACAGAAGTTAAGCTTTCTGAATGATCCACTTTGCCCTTTGCTAACTTTGCAAAGGTTATTTCAAAAAACAGGTAAATGTGGCAAATCAGGCCAATGCCACCTGTAATATTAAGGAATGCAAGGTTGCTCTTACTTCACCGAAAAGAAATTTATCATTTTATGAAGTATTGACTGCCCCAAATCACCAGAGTACCTGTAACACTGCTTATGAAGCCTCGGCAACGGCTGGGCTTGAGTTACCTTTCTCCAGCCCAGGTGAGGGAAGCTATGTATAAAAATGTACTCATTACCTCTTCTTGTCTAAAGCCAGGCTTCTTGTCTGTCTTTTTATTACTTTTCCTGACATTTTCTGAGGTCATCTTCAGAGCAGCTGCCAACAAGCAAAGAAAAACAGCCCTCGCCTTGTGTCAGTGCTACTGAAGTTATTGCGCAGCCAGAGGAGGCCCATGCGTGCCCGTTCCCCCCGCCATGCACAGGCTGTGCCTGTTCTCGCTGCTCGTTTCCCTGGCGATCGGGGACACCACCAGCCTCGATGGTGGGAGACACGGCTCAGACGAGGATTTCCAACAGGTAACGCTGAGCACTAAACTCATTTCAGTCCTGGTAACAATTTGTCTGCAGACAGCACAACAGATTTGTCTCAGTCCCCATTAAAAGCAATTTCCTCAGCTTTTCAATACAGCTTTGGAAAGGCTCAGCACGGTAACAGAGCAGCACATGAAAATCATGGCAGCTACACATCTGGAGCCTATGCCCCCCGCAGTGGTGCTCAGTGGGAATTCCACAGAGAACTACTGACAGAGGTCAGCACAAAACCATCTGAATACCTGGGAAGCTGAGAAGGCCACTGAGCTACCCAGCATTATCTCACCCTAGCAGTTTTGTATTCACTTGTTCCTGACAACAATTTGAATTTAGAGGTTATTAAATGATCTAAACAAATGAATATGGACGAAGGTGAAAGTCAGTTATGAAGATCTGTGTTTTCTTTTCCCCAAAATGCAGAATCCAGAAAGGTTCATTTTATACATGAAATGTGGTTGTGAGATACAGAACACTTCCTTGCTTCTTAATGGTGACTTATAAGAAAACAAGACCTGCACACACAGGCACGATAAGGGTCCCAAACAAGCAAAAATGGGTCTAAATCTAGAGACTTTTCCCTCACCTATGACTGTACACATGCCTGTCAGCTACCCCCAGGTCTCTCAATAAGGATACAAAAGGACTTCCTGCAACACTACAATCTTTGTTTTTCATATACAGCTGTGAAAAATTCTGTGCATCAATCTCATAATAACTATTGCATCCAAAAAGAGTTGAGACTTTAAAATATATCTCCCTAGTGCCCCTAAACATGTTTTTCTCAAAATATAGTACTCTTGCTTCAGTATTAAAAAGAAAAGAGCTGTATGGCACTGAGCATCACAAGCTAGGCACTCACCTCACAAGTAAGCACAGAAAATTAGATGACAAATTTAGCATAATTTACGTAACTGATGGATTGTAGTTCAATGTCAGCACATTCCCACATCTGAAGTTTGAAAGATACACAGAAATAGCACAGCATTGTTTAATAAATATTTAAATAATAGCTGATAACACACTTTTCAGGTAGTTTATTTCTCTTTAAAAAAATCAAAGAACCTTCTCCATGTTAAATTCATTGCCATATCATGAAAATATATGTGCTCATTCATTTTCACTACCTTTTTTTTTTTTTTTTTTTTTGTTCCAAGGGGCCATATTTCAGATGATCCTAAGTCTTGCAGATTGTGCCAGTTTCCATGCAGGACTGAGCATTCCTGATGATGAAGCTTTTAAAGCTTCCTCAATAGATAAACAAAACCTCTGATTTAGATCAAGTATAAAAGATGCTTTAAATACTTTCAACATACTGCAAAGTTGATGCTGTAATTAGTACCCATCTGACATTCTTTTATTTTAACAAATATAAAAAATTGAGGAAACTATTATAAAGTAAAGAAAAAGGGAAGGTTAACACCTGGGTTAGCAATAATATTAAGTACAGCATGTATAACATGACTGTGCAATTCCATTTGAAAGTACTTCAGCTTTAGTGAAACATAGACTTGATAATTTTCCCCATTTCTTCCTCCTCTAACTTGTGCCTTCATTATTTCCAGGTTACAAGAATAAATGGAAAAGTATGTGAGAGAAAGTGTGAATCCATAGTACAAATGCCTTCATCTAAGCAAATTTATGAGATAGGATTAGGTCTCTTATAAACAGACCCAGAAGTAAAATAACTCGTCCACACTGCTCTTTCATTCACTAATCCTCTTTGCAAAGCACTTTTTGCTACACAATCTCAAAAAACCTCTAATTCCAAAAATTAGTGGCAGAAAAATGGGGGAAAGCAGTAAGAGATAATATAAAACCACAACATATTATACAGATGCATTTAAAAGCTTTTGCTTTAAATATTTCTTATTATTTAGCCTTTTCCTGGAAAAGCTTTCACAGCTTCTTTGACTCAGAAGAACATAATTTCTCTTGTATACACACAGTGGCTTGCAATGCTGAAAAACCTTTCTTTAAATGTTCCCATAGTAACCAAAGCCATTCTTTGTATTTAATTTTTGCCTTTTCAAATATAATCTGTTTTTGTAGCTAGAATCAGTGTGTTCTTTTGCCATCTAAATTATGGATTCCCTGAATTCTATCAGGCATTCATTATAAATTCAGGTTTGCTTTATATAATTTGAAATTTAAAGCATTTACTACATTTTAGTATGAAGTATTACATTAGTAAAATAATTCAGGAAGAAGAATGTAGATAGCACAAACAAGGAAGCATCAAATATTATTTTGAACAAGTGAATTTCAGTGACTTCAACTTTAAATATGAGGAAAAACAAGCCTTGCTCATATGAAAATTTCCTACCTGAACGGGGATATGACTCTTTTTCAAACTATGGTTCAGCTTTGTGATTCATTCCTGTTACATATCTGGACTGAATTCCAAGCCCTGTGAACGTATTCCTGGTTTTAGGTGACATATTCGAAAAACAGAAGTAATTTCCGGGAGAATAAATGAAGAATGATGATTTTCCTGCTTAAGTTTTCTTAAATAATCTGGTTTGTATCAGCACTGTATTTATTCTCTGACTTTAATCTACAGCATAGTTAAGAGTAGAGAACTTACAGACAGCATTTGTTATTACTACTACAAACCTTACTGTTCCATTTCAAGTCCATCTGGTATCAAACACTAGTTTTATGTACATTTGTTCCCACAACACCAGCACAGGATTTAAAAAGTAATAGGTAATTTTACTTCTGAACACCTGTGCTTTCTCAGTGACCCATAAATGTTATTTTCGATCTCCTCCATAAATTATCCCAGAGTGCGGTGTTCCTTGGACAAGAAAATGAGGAGGTTTTTATTTACCTATTTTACAGTGCTGAAGCACACTTTGTCAGAATTGACAACAAATAATCAATATAGCAGTCTTTATCTACACTGTATCTCTAAATCTTTTCCAGTCAAAAGTATCAATCACTTCTATTTATACAGGTCCAGATAAAGAATAGAAAAATAAGATTACAACATTAGATTAAGTTTTAAAGGTGATTGCAAAAAAAGGGCCCAAAGCGCAGCCCTATTAATAGGGGGCTGTTGTAGGACAAAATAACTCGGCATCACCTTCCCATTTAGTTCATCAGCCAAAAAGGAATTCTGTTTCTCCTGCTCTGCCTTTAAACTGTATGCATGTGACTTTTTAGATTGATGCAATCAAAACACCAATAAATGTATTTTAAAATAAAATAATGTTTTTCATTCTTGGTTCTCATAATGTTTATTCCAGGTTGTTTTGAGCTCTGACTGTAGGTCTCTGTCACTTTGCCCCTACAACTGCCAGGAGAGATGAGTCCTGTGCAACTTTGTACCTTCTAAAGCAGCTACCTGGGCACATGTTAAAATTGTACATAAATATGTCGATTTTACAAAAGGATATAATAACGAGGTAACTGGAGCGAGGCTGCAATGCTCCTGAAAAATCAGTATTAAAAAGTTTGAATAAAGGGTTGGGGATGAAGTAGTAGATCAGTACAAAAATTAGAGGAACACTACTGTATTTTTGGATGATTACCCTATAAGCTTTCTGCATTAACAAATGAACAAACAGATAGATAAGGAGTTTTATCAAGGTATAGTTTATAAGCCTGACTAATTAAAAGATGGAGAAGTTTACCTCAAAGCTACCTCACTTTTCTCCCTGCCTGTGCTTCCCTTGATTTCTCCCAATAGCTCACTCCTAGTAACCTCCTATTTATATTTCCCTCCTCCTACTTGTATTGCTGATCACAGGAATCCTCTTGGGATTAGGAGGATGCACTGAAGATATAAAACAGCCGATCTTGGAGGAAAAAGGAGTTGTAACCTATCATATTTTGATGTATATCTACTTGCTTTTGAAAACGCCACATGACACGATAAAAGCATTGGCCTCTTTTTCCTTCCCCGCTTCTATTTTTTGGAGACATTTATTAAAGCTGTACACAAGCTGATGTTGTGGGCTGCTGCAATGAAAGCTCTAAATCTGGATTATTACTAATATTAGGTGGCTATATCTGCAATAGTTGCTGTTACACATGTAATCAATGTAGCAGCAGCGAATATTTTTTTGATGTGCAACAAAAGCTACATAGTGCTCCATTATATAATGATAAAGAGAGGATTACAATACCAAAATCAGAACAATCTGTAGTCAAAACAATTGGAGTGAAATCCTACCACATCCACAAAGAACTAGTAAATGGACCTGGAAGCATATGAAATACTTAGAGCTTCAGCACAAAAAAAAACCCCAAAATATATTCTTCCCTCGCAAACGTCTTTTTAGATGGTGGCTACTGCAGCTATTACTGATAAAATGCAGCTGAGCCAGTTGATGTTCTCAGTATAACAGAACTTAATGCTGCTCCTGGAGCACAGGAGGAAGAACTCACATTTGCACTTGCTTCGTAACTGCACAAATAGTTTTTGCAGCATTGAGCTCTTTTAAGTTCACTCCTATTTGGTACAATATTTTGTCTTTACAGCTTAACTTTACTGCAATATAATTACAAATTTATGTCTCAATCCAACTGCTCCGACGATGCATGTGTCCTAGTGCGATGATGCACAGTCTTTTCACTTTTATTTCTTCTGCTTCCCACCTGCCCATTTCTCGTCTTGCTTTTCGTTGTTTTTTTTTATGCTGTAGGTGTTTTATATATCTCATATGGTGGCCAGCGCAGCCACTGTACTGACTGGAAAAAACCAGGAGGGTGAAGAGAAGATAAAGAAAGAGCGAGAGCACCACTTCTCCTTTTTTAGCTATAGTCTTCCACCTCTGCTATCAGTAAATCCATGCAAGTAAAAATAACATATTCAATACTCACTGCAAACATAGATTTTGATAGGTTATTAAAATTACTGCTCCCAGGGCTATTCACAGATACAGTGAAAAATGTACATGGTAGAGAAAGAGGAATATTGCCTCTATTTCTTTGTTAGCTCTAGGAAAAATAAATAAGAACAAAACAAACTGAAGCTAGAGGTGGGGATAAGGAGATTGTTCTTAAAATTATTTCTGACCTTCTTTAATATCTCTTTTTTACTCTGCAAAACAGACCAAAAATTGCTCTTAGAAATACTAATATTTAGATTAAGCACACTTCTGGAACATTCCTCTGAATTGAGTTGTGCTAAACAAAAAGTGAACTCCTCCTGATAGTATGTGAAACATAGCATGCAGATATATATGTTTTCTCACATAATTCATTCCCCTCTAGGATGCAGGTACTATCTCAACTTTAAGCACCATGAAGCACTCTATATTTTTAAGGATTATGCTGATTGGACTTACATTTGCTCCAGTGGTATTCCTATTTAAGTCATGATAATACGACTCAAGAGTAGTGTATTTTCTAACAAAGCTAACTCTAATATAGCCCTGCACAGGATTATGGTTTTCAGGAATGTTCTGAAAAGCAACTGGTTTAGAAAACCCCTCAATAAGCCAGTAATACCATTATTTTTCACCCATCAGATTCAAAAGAATACCTGATAATGCCTTTACTGGAATCGTACAATGACCTGTAAAACAGCACAGCACAACAGTCCAATAGCTACACCATGCAATTATAAATGCAAATCTCCCTAGTTTTTCTGTGACATACCTCCTTTCCCCACCTTCCAATGACAGTAAGAAATTTCTAATAAATGCCATTCTTTGTTATGCTTCAGAGATATTATTAAATTACTGTGAAAGTGAAACTAATACATTTCTGCTATGTCCTTGAACTGTTTTTTCTAATTCTAATCTACAATACATTTGTCTAACCAAGTAAAGCACTTCGCAATCCTAGCATTACACGTACGAGCGTATTTCCTTTATATTTTTTTCATTTTATGATGCTTTAATTGTTCACAAGTAATAACATAGTTGATTAATTTTTATATTTGATGCTGCAATTATGTTTTGAAATCTAATTTGTAAGAATTGAGGTTGTACTTTAATATAAACACCACAGGCTTCTAAATTAAAAAACAAATGGTCCCTCTTCCCCCACCACCCCGCCCTCATCTCTTCAGCATTTAGATAATGCTACCCCAGACTGATGTTTCTACTGCACAAAGGTACAGGCCCAAACCTGCCTTAATTTCCTTGTGAGATGATAAACTACAACCTCTGGCTGTGTCTCAGACAGAACTTCAGTTACAGTTTACAAACAGCCTATGCTTTTACAGACCAGAAAGTGTAATTCTGTTTCTGGAGTGGTTCCTAAGACTGAGCACCACTTCAGTTACTGAAAGCTTGAGTTAAAGAAGTTTAACAACTATGTTTGCCCCGATTTTACAGCAAAATAATTTCTGTATACTTTCAAGATTTTGGACGTACAAGAAAAAGGAATAAAATGGGCACACCTAGCACTTCTCTCATCCTCCCCATTTGAGTGAAACTGTCTTGCTCCCGAATCTCTTGGTTCTGTACTTCAAAAGCATCTTCCTTCGGTGAAGCTTCACAGCAACTGTAAATTCTCATTAGGCAACACCAGTCACCGAGGTTAACAGTGGGATCTAACACTGCCTTCCCAATCAATGCAGGATGCTACAAGAAATGATTACTGAAATACAAATTCAACAACACCTACATGATCTAACTTTACACTCAGACTATCCAAAAAAATCGATTTTTTGAAATGAAGGGAAAGTCCAGACAATAAGGCCATTATTTTGAGGATTCTTTGTGCTGCCCTGAAATCAAGTGCCTTCAGCCCCTTGAAAGTACCTGGTAAATAAAAACTGTAGATCTCCTTTAATACACAAAACTGAGGGCATAACAATGCTTGTTCCGAGTGTCTATGTTGGACATGAATTTAGGCTGGATGAAAATGAAGTCTGTTTTTTTCTTTTGAATCCAAAGTCAGTAAGTGAGTCATTTTCCACATGCCCCACTGTAGCCCTGCCTCTGAAGGACTTTGTGCCTGAGGGGCTTTGCAGTCGTCCCAGCAGATGGGGGTCCCAGCAGATGGGGGTCCCAGCAGCTCTTCAGGGCTTAGGCAGCTGCCACGTAAGATAATGGAAAACTGTAATTTTATTAGAATAATGAACGCTGTAAGTGACTAACTCTACAACTTACAACAGCAGCTCTTCAGATGGAGATGTCCAGATATAATAATTGATTTTCAATTGCCTAAGCCTGTCTCAAACATCTCTGCCAGCATTACCTAGAGTAACCATCCTTTTCAAGGTCGACTGAACTAGGTAAGATTTTATTTACTTCAACTACATCTCCTTTTAGAATTGTTCCAGACATTAAAGGGTTTCAATATATATATAATAATTTCTATTTCATCACACAGCAAAAATCTCAGCAAAAAATTAAAATTCAAAACTGTGTCTTATGGTTCATTGTTCTATCTAAAACAGACATGCCAAGAGTATTTTGCAAGGATTATTAAAGGCCATCAGTTTAGAAGAGTTCCTGGTTGCCAAGTGTGAGACTCCTACTTTGGATTTAAGTTGATATTGGTGTTCTGATTTGTAATTCTCAGTTATGTAAATAAAGCAGACACTTCTAGACACTACAGTACATATAAGATAAAATTTGCCCTCTGGAACCAAGTCTGTCTTAAGCACCTGCCCATATGTAAATGTAACAAAGGCATATTTTCAAATAAGCTCTCTAAATAAATAGTGCACAATTACTTATCCTCATGTATCTCTTTTGGGGAAATTTGTGTATATGAAGGATAAGCAAATCACATAATTAAAGCTTCCTCTATTGCAGAAGTGCCTGGTGGAGAATGTGATGATTCACAGAGAACAGAGAAAAGAAGGATGCATGGGAAGGCATAGATTTTAATTTCATTTACAAATTAAAAAATTTTCTCCGGTCTGATAAATAAATTGATAATCTTACTCCAAAGGACATTCTTTTTAGGGTGATGGCCAAACTGGAATGACAATACGGTATCATAAAGGTATAGAATTTTAGAGATATGAATGAAACAAAGTGATCTTACTTTAGGCAAAGCTGTTTTCTAAATGTCAGTGTGATTTGGTGACAGTGCTTTTCTTAGGATGACTTCAGATCTAGTTCAGAAATTGTACTTGTAGATGCAGTTATGTTGTCCAGTGCTTGCTCTTGAAGCAGGGGAAATTTGTATTCCAGATTACTATACCTGCACTGTCCTTTGTGCAGGTCAGTGTTTTAAATCAGCTTTGGCCACACTCTCTGCTAATGTACATTACAGTAAATATGTTGACTCCAGAAGTTCTATTCTAATTTTCACCATTTGGTGCTCAGAAACATCAACACACAGCTGTATTATCCCTGCTAATTTTTATTTCCTGTATTTTCTTTTATTAATGAAGACTAGCTACACAATGATAAAATGCACTCATCTTATTTTGAAGTTACAATTACCTCAACTAGAAAATGCTGTAGTTTACTTGATCCTCCACATTTTGATTCAAAGTGATCTCATTAAGCACCTTGCTTAACATTCCATCCCTGCATCATTTCATCAAGTTGAGTTCAGTCACACTAGCAATACTTTAAGGGAAATGATTGAAGCTTTCGTAGTTTATGGTGCACTAGAAACCAAATCTCTTTTCATAGGAAAGAGGAAGCTTTCCAAACAATGACTTGCAAAAGAGCAAAGCTTTCTTGGTAGGGCTATAGATAAAATCTGTGTAACACCTTTCCTCCATAGGACATCTGCAATCATTCCTCTGCCTCCTGCCTTACTCACCAGCACAGAGGAAAAGACAGGAGTTGAACTACAAAATATTGAAAATATTAAGTACAGTAACGGCAGTTAGTTAGTGGCTCTCAAAAAACAGCTTAATTAACATTTGCAACTCATGATCAAATTAAGCTGTACAGAACTGCTTAATCCCTTGGCTGCAAACAATTGCCTAAGATATTTAAATAATGTATGTAGATTGCTTTCTTGTCAATCTCTCCTATAAACTGATGGTTGCAGCGACTGAGAAGGAACGTGAGAACTGATGATGCTGCCATTCTATAACCAGATGTAAGGTTTCTTCCATAGTCACTTTGCAGTGCAATTGTATTTCCTTTGCACAACTGTTACTTATGTTATAATTGATTTCACAAAATCATTCTCATTTTTGCAGTGGCTGGACACAGGGAAAAGAAACAAAAGAGTTTGGTTTATTGTTTTGTTTTTCCTCAAAGCAAGCAGAAAGAAGTTACAAATTTGAGCAGCCTAGACAAGAGGCAATGACAGGCAGGAGTTTCAACTAGTTAGCAGACAATAAAAGAAGTGTAAATACTGTATTTTTACTATTTTCAGAAAAAAGTTTCCCCTTTCAAAGGAGACATGAGTACAGCAAAATAACTCATTTTCCCATTATGTGCAAAAAGCAATACAGGATGTACAAGGAAACCATGTGACAGATAACACAGAAAATAGAAATTTTCAGTTCCCCTTGAAGTCGCTAAATAGAGTTTAAAGACTAGCTAGCAAAATAGACAAAAGAATGTAGAAGTAGACCACTGACAGCATAAATACCTTGTTTATGTTTACTTCATTTCAAAGTACCTGCTTTAAAGAAATGGATATAAATTCTACCTCTCCTCTCTGTTATCACTAGTCTGTTATCACTAAAATGTAGTGGTGGAGAGTACAGTGCAATCCAGCTGATGTCTCAGGTTTTTCAGCTGAGCTGGAACCACAGCTTTCAAGGTATTGTCATTCCAGAGCAACATGGGGCATCCCTATTCTCTGCATTACCCAAAGAGTGACACATGCTTCCATACCCCATTGTCCCAATCATCCAGGAACTGAAACAGCACAATCACCTTTTATCCAGTCTTCCAAACAAGTGTGAAAAACGCTCCTTTTTCACATTACTGAAAGATGCCTTTTGGAAAGGACCATCAGAGCAGACACGAATCCTGACGTGGACATCACTACCTGACAACCTGGCTGCTTTAGAGACCACACTTCACATCACCCCTGAGGAGCTGGAAGGACTTAAATGGTGTTTGAGAGAGGCAAATGTGATTTTAAGACCACAGAAGGACTCTGCCATGAGAGAAGTACAGGATGGAGTGGCAGGGTGGCCTGGCCCCGGGCCTGGCACATCCTGAGTAACACATCCAGACAAGGGTTCCCACTGTGGCAAACTGTGGAGCAGCAACTGCTTGTGCACGTATTACTGGGTTTACACCTTAATTTGGGCAGAGGCATCTCTCAATAACAGGATCACAACAGAAGCATCAAAAATTACAGAGGTAAAATAACCACACTGCTTCTTCGAGGGGAAAAAATCTTGCCTGGGATTTATCAAACATGAAAAAAAAAAATTAGATGGTAAAAAAATAAAAATGAAAAGCAAATCCACAACTGAATAAGTGAAGAATAATCAGCTTGGTTTGAACTTCTTTTGAAAGGAATTAGGCAAGGCTGCAAGAGTCAAAAAGGATTACCTTCTGATGTAACAATTAAAATTTTACATCTTGAAACTGAGAGAGGGAAAAAAGCTCCTAAATTTTGGAAAATGCTTACTGCACCTAATAAATTCAGACTGTATTATGCACAAAAATTTTCCTAGATTCTGATCTGTACCAGTTCCAAAGTCCTGGGTTGGCATCTGTACTAAACAGTGCTGTACAGAATGGCATTAAAGCTGTAACTTGCCCCCTCACCACCCTGTTTCCCATCAGCAAGCACCCAGGTAATCACTGTGACTCCAGGAAGCTTCCTCATGTATCTGAACTCACGCGTAAGAATCTTGCTCAGGTAAGAACAGCTGCAAGGTACAAGTGGAACAGCCTTGGCACTGACAGAATATTGAAAAGACTCACTACGTAGGCTCATTCGGGCATTTACCAGAAAAAATCTGACTTGCTCTTAAGAGTCCTGAAGAACTGTCAAATGATCTGTGATATTTAGAATCATAAAATAAAATCACAGAACACGTTTGAGTTGAAAGGGACCATTAGAGGCCATGTTATCCAATCCTTCTGCAATAAGCAGGAACACATTTAACTAGATCAGGTTGCTCAGAGCTTCATCCAACATACCTTGATTCCAGGGGTGCAGAATCCACAACAACTCTGGACAACCTGTTCCAGTGTTTAACCACCTTCATTACAAAAACCTTCTTCCTTAAGATCCAGTCTGAATTTACCTTCTTTCAATTTAAAAACATTACCTCTTGTACTATCATTTTTCTAGGATCTTCATCTGTAAATCTCTCCTCAAACTCAGGAAAATATTTCTGACATGAAAGAGTTGTCATATTACTGTGTCTGCTTCATGACATAAGATCTGTAGCTCAAAGGACACTTTAACAGCAAATAATATCCTTGTATAAAAATCAAAATCAGAAACGTGACAGCAACTGAAGTCCTAATGCACAAACCACCTTTAAATTGGCCAGCTCAGACGGCTGCATGGTGCCATCGCTATTCTGAACTGCAGGGCAGCCACATCCAAAGAAACTAACCAAAGTACGTATGTACCAGCTTAACTTTAAATCTGATAAAAAATGGTGCACCTGAATTTCAATACACGTTTTTTCATGCACTAGTAGCACCTGAATGGTTTTCTATGTTTACATATGAACATCACACAGCAGCAGAACATTGTCTGCTCAGGGACACGTGTGTCTTAGACACTTCTTTTTCCACAGTGCCCCTTGTAGGTTGACCTCTCGGCTCAGAGTTTGCCCGGTGAGGCTGAAGCTAAGTTGATTTAAAGCATATCATACAGTTTCCTGGGCCATGCTTCCTCTCCCATGCCTCCTCGTAAGAACTTGAAATGGAAGTGAGGATTCCTCATGCCATTGCTCTGTGCCAGCAGCTGATTTATTTATATTCGAATTCAGATAGGAAGGACTAAAATTCTTCTCTCTAAGCAGAATTCACTGTTCAAAATGCTCCAATTGTTTTAGCAGCTGGGCACCTTTGAGAACAACTGACTGATGTATCACTATGGCAACACAAAGAGGCCTCGATAACTTGAACTATTAAAACAGCAAGTTTTTAAGTCTTGTATTTTATAAAATATAGTAAAATTAATGCAACGTCCTAGACAATGTGGAGGGCTGAG
>VYZQ01027421.1:1993-47279 GCA_013400655.1 Mystacornis crossleyi | reverse complement strand
TCTCCAGGGAGGCTGCAGGGCTGAAGAACCAATTCCTGTGCTTACTGAGGAGGGAAGGCCTCTAAGTCACAGCCTCCAAGTCAGCTCTTCCCTTCACGCAGACCAGCTGGGACTGAAGGAAACCCTGGTATTCTCTTGGCATCCTGAACACTTACAGCAGCTGGTCTACATTACACCAGCTCTCCAGCTCTGATCCTTCTGGGGACCCTGTTTGTCCTCAATAATTCTAATCAGTGTTTGTATAAAGCATCAAATCTTCACTAAGAACTCAACATGCATTTAGATAAGCATAAGCTTGAATGATTTCCACATCAGTGTGCTCTCAGTACTGGAAAAACCCAACCTGATCATGAAACAGAAAAATGTTTAAGTGCAATCAGTTTGGGATTTGATCTGATAAATACAATTATTTGGTTATTTTCTGAAGTATTAAAAAAAAAAAGAATAAAACAAAACAGTTCTACCACCACACACCTTACAATTTAATAATGGCACTAAAGTGTTGGACTCATGCTAAAATATGAAATGCCCTGCTCTCTTACCTTTGTTCTGAGTGGAAATTTTAGAAGTACTTAATACTTTTGACAGTTTTATTTGATATCACTTCATTACAAAATGCTTTTACTAGCTATTGCTCTTTTTAAAGATGTGTTAACAGCTGACTGGGCTCTGCTTACACTCCAGACGTTTCAGATGAACTCCTTTAATGCAGTCATGCATTGTTTTTTTTCTGTGAATAAGTGTCCTTAATGACAAATACTAAACAAATACACTGTCTACAGTTTAAGAAAGTAGCTACGGATACGGAAAGGGCTCTGAGAAATGCCTTCCTCCACAGCCTTCCTCTGAGACCTTGGGTAAGCCACTTAACTGAGGACCACTCACAGAAAGCTGCAGCCCTAACTATCCTCACTCAGCTGGTGCCTAATCATGAAAAAGTCTACATTTTCTAAAGCCACAAACTTCAGGACGTAAAACTCTGTGTATGAACAGAATTTATCCTGCTGTGTCATGACTTTCACGTCCCCCAGCAGTTTTGACAAACAGTGCTGTTAGATCTAGCAGGGTAGCAAATAATTAACCTGTATTAATTATAAGTAAGGTATTCCTCCATGAAAACGAAATGACTGGATGTGGTAGACACTCTCAAACTATCTCCACAAAAAAACGCAGGTCCCAACAAAAGCTTGCACTCTTTTAAAAGTAAGTGGGCAACATCCTTCACTCCCAGCACTGGGGAGCACCCAGATTTGATTCCTTTGCTCAAGATTTACAGGCATAGGTTCCTTGGAGAGAGTCCCCAAAATCAGCAGCCTACTTCGGCTGCTCTCTGCTGCAGCTGGGCCGTTCTTCAGGGAGGAAGTCAATATCTCGTCTCAGATCTTCTGCTTAATGGTCTTGCAGTCAGAGAAGAATAGAGTTGTTGGGGTTGGAAGGGATTTAATGACCCTCTAGTCCAAACCCCAAGCCTAACTATCCCTCATCTAATCCCCAGTCTGGTTGTTATCCTGGAGCTTAAGAGGGGCAGTCATGGATCTGTGAGCCTCTGAGTTCTCTGAAACAACAGCTGCAGTTAACTACTTACATCTTCACTGAGGGACAGCCTTGCAACTTGGAAACCATTGAACCTCTCTGTCCATATTCCAGAGTAGGGCCATGGAATGCTGGTTTAGATCCTTAGCATGTCCCTTGTGAGCTGTAGCTTGGTAAAATACGCTGATCTGGATGTACGTTTAGTGCATTTGCAGGAGCAGATCCCATTCTGCAGTTAACTTTCCCACATCACACCATCACTGCATACGAAATCTAGGCATTCCATTTTGTTAGCAGACATACAATTAATTAATAAAAATCAATGAGTCTGAAATGCTACAATCACTAGACAGGCTGGTGGATGCATTGCTGTAGGAATTAGTTTGTATTTCATGTTTTAGGCCAGCAGTGACCATAATGCAGAGGAGGGTTTACTGCGATAAGAACTCTGTCCCAGTGAGCCAAGCCTCCTCCTTGGGTAATGTGTTCCCAGAACCTCAGAGAAACAGGCTTAGGAGCCGAAGACTCTTTGCACAGTGGTACTTTCCCATTCACGCATCCTTTTGCTCCACCCTTGCTTCACAAGCACAGCCTTTCCCTGCAGCAACCATTCATGTGCTAAGTCAGTGCTGATCTTCTGTCCTGTTGCTTTTGACCACATAACCTGTTCATTAACTCAGCCTCTGCTCGTTCTTTTTGTACTGATACTGTTGTCTGAATTCCGTCAATCTTCACAGCCTCTTTCTGTCTCCACCCTCTCTTCTGATATGGAAGCATTTGACCCACATTATGCAATTGCATCCAGTTTTAATGCTTAAAACTACATGTTTTAAGCATTTTATCCCATGTGTGGGAAGAACTCTTCTGAGTTAGTTATCATCCTTCAAATTTCCCATTTAACACAAAAACTGATACAAAAAGGCCTTCCCCTAGTATTATTCCCATAAACCCATTTGACAACAGCCAGGCTCACAGTATGCTGAAAAGACCAGTCTGCTCAATTTCTCAAAATTGTGGTATTATTTCCATTTCCGTTCACCTACCTGTATGTGCAACTGCAAGTTTCTTCAAGGAAGGCCATGTATTCTGGGTTTTTTAGGGACTCGATAGCAACTGGCATAACGTACTGAGCTAGTGCACATGAGAACACTTCAGTTTAGCACCAACAGAAAAGTCACAGTTGTATTATAGTAAATTTAGTCACTAATCCCATTTTGTGAATGACTCATTACTAGATACTGTTCTAAAGTGCTGACTTGCCATTCAGTTACACACATGGTCATTGCTCCTGTAGACATTATCAGCCAGATAATAATTCTGCTAGAAGAACCAAGAGGTTTAAAGGAAATGCATGAGAGGAGGCGTCAGTGAGCAGAGTGTGCCGCCCTGCAGCACAAATCACCATGAACTTGTCCCAACAAAGAAATATCTCTCCTGGAAATGCTTTGCTAAGTAAGTCTATGCTATAATGGCTGAGGAGGTGTCAGCTGAAGACTCGTTTCTCCTGCAGGACAGCTTTGGTCCCCGAGTCGTTCAGCCCCTCATAATTGGCTGAGGTCTAAACAAACTTCATAAACATACCTCAGAGCCACAGCCACCAGAGGCTGCCATTGTAACACAACAAGAGTCACTAATGGCATCACCTCACGTACATGAATGAATGTGAATAGCTGTGGAGTGACAAAGACAGAGATAAAGCCAGCTGGTTTTCATACTCAGGTTCACTTCGTTCACAACAGTGTGGCATCAGTGCTTATCTTAAAAACCCTGCGTGTCAGTCAGAGACTGAAATTAGTTTATGCCTCATACACTGATATAAAGTTTTAAAGAAGCTGCAACCACAGAAACCTCCTTGAAGAACTTTGGACTGCAAGTCGAACTGCTGATTAGATTAAAGGAAACCCATCGTTCAGTCACCTCAGGCTGACGGACAGGTATGCATCCACAAAAGGCCAAAGCCTCCAGCTGCCATCCCAGCTGAGTTTGGGGTGGGGGGAGAGCACAGCTCACAGAAGCCGGATTTACACAGACTGCCCCCAACCGAGGGGGGANCAACCGAGGCGGGGGGAGGAGGTCTCGGGTGCGTGGTGTAACCTGTGGTGAGAGGCAATAAACACCCATCCTCCAGGCCAGCTGTGGAACCCCAACCCCACAGGATCCACGGGACACTCACGTGAGAGACTTTGCCCCACAGCACTGCAGGAGATGCAACAGACTCAGGGTCTGCTGTGAGAGATGTCCCCCCCCTCCAGGGGGACATGCCCGGACATGCCTGCCTAGCCTGAGTTTATAAATCCATCGGATTCTATGCTCTCTGGGGGGACCTCCACCACCAAGAAGACCAGCTGGAGAGAATCAACGGAACATCGCTGGGATCCACGGAGTGGTGACATATTCCTTATTCTGTCCCTGTCACTCTCTTTCTGTCCCCCCCACCTATTTTCTAATTCTTTCTTTCTTTCTCTCTCTCTCTCATATTTATCATCAAATAAAACCCATATTATTGTCACTGGCATATGGTCTCGTTTGCACCTTAATTCGGGCAGAGGAATTTCCAAAGAACCCTAATAATAATAACTGGATCGTAACAGTGTCTCAATAGAAATATATTTTTCTTTCCAGGGGAGAATTAAGTTCCAGGAACTCTTCATGATAGAGGCAGGCTGTGGCTCTTAAAGCTGAAGATCACATATGATACTCAGTATAAAGAATGAAACCTCAGAGTTGAAGATCAAATTAATTGTCACTCATTTCATATATTAAGCAGTAATGAGTAAACATTCCAATTTCTAAAAAGGGGAGAAAAGTTCAAAGAAATATCCAAGGCAATGGAAGCAAGCACAAGAGTTCTGAATAAGAGGAAGTGGGGTTTTTTTTTGCACACTTAGGATGACATACTTCAGCCATATCAAAACAAGGAAGAGTGGGAAGAATGCATTTTTTTTTATCACCTAGGGAAATACATTATAAGAACCCTGAGACCATATCCAGAAGTTTTGATTTTTTTGCATAAAGTTTCACCAACTTAACTTGCATGAACTAGAACTTCTCTATATCTTCAAAATTGAGAAGCCGTAGTGCAAAGGATAAATTATAAGAAAGATCTGCAACAGTACTTTGACTTACATAATTTCATGTCTTTGGTTCATTGACACCCTTCTACCTCTTGCCATATCTCATACTGATCCTCCCAGCTGCCAAAGGTTCTTCGGAAAGGGCTCTGAACCACCAGCCTGACACCAAGTGGACTTTGCTTAGGGTAACATTTGGACAGCTGCAGTCATCTCTGCTCTTTTGGTGTAAACGCTAGGCTATAATTGTTTCTTCTATCTTAACTGCACCTGAAGCTCCCCAGAATTTCCTGTTCTTATACAGTGTCAAGGGGGCCCAACCGCAAGCAACAAGATGACTGGACACATCATTTAAATACCAAAATGGAGCACAGCTGTATTAGCTCAGAGCTCCATTCTGACTCATCATTACAGCATGAAGACATACCCACTGGCCCCATTTCCACGCAGAGAACCCAAACCTTATTCTGTGCCAAACATGCCTTCAGAGCAGCAAGGCACAGCTCAGTGAATATAGGATTCCAGACACAGATCTAGGAAGGGAAATTCCATCTTGCTTCCTGAGCATAAACAAAGTGGTTGAGCACTGTAATACTGAAAAGTAGGTGCCAATGTTATGCACTTATTACATAAATAATAGCAGCAGTGTATTCATACCTCTGTGGGCTTACCTTTAATTATATCTGCAGGTTTTACAGACTTCCAAAGTATCTCTCTTGTTTCTGATGCATCCCTCTTCCTAGGCAGTTAGTCAAACACAGAACAAAACAAGAAATTCATTGAGCTGAGACAACGCGTTTTTAAATATTGCAAAATTCAAGCTCGTTTTGTGAGTCAGCTCTTCCTCCCTTGCCGTACAGGACCCTTGTCTTCAGCCAATCTGCTATCAGGGCCCCACAGCCGTTTGTGCATCCGCACCCCCAGTGCTGGGGTGGGGACCCAAGGGTGAGCCAGCATCTGGAGCAGAAAATGGAAAGGGCAGGGTGAGAGGGAAGAGAAGTGCTTTGTTTTCCTGAGGGAGCTTCTTGGGGAGGAACCCTCCACCCAGCCAGCTATACCTTTGCTGTCTTTATGACACTGGGAGCAAAGAGCTTTGCAAGTGGGAAGTAGATATTAGCTCTTCAAATGGGAATAATCAATTCCCATTTCCCTGGCACAGGAAAAGTAGGCACGAGACCACACCCTGCAGCCTGTGGCTTGCTTTGCCTACTGGCTTGAGCTGGCTCCAGACGGAAATCCAGTTTGGCTGGAAAACTTTGTCCCTCGTAATACATCCTGTAAGTGGATTGCAAATCAGGAAGTTTATATGTGTAAATAAGAGCGCCTTTCCACTCATTTTGGCTAAAGGCTAAGAATTAGAGGACAACATCTGTAGATGCATCCAATTTTCGTTCAAGAGAACAATACTACTTAAGAGTAATTCCTGTGCATCCATGTTACATCATTCTGACTGACAAGGGCAATTAGGGGCCTATGATCTCGAGACCAGAAAGAGTCCTCCAAACGTTTAAATACTGTTCTTTTCTTCATACAGTCTCAAATGAAAATTCACCAAATGGAATTAAAACCTGGTCCCCATCTCCCACACATACTTCCCCTAGAAGGCCAAGAAAAGATGCTTAAACGATTTCATCCTGCCTTTTATTCATAGCTATTTTTAGCTTTAACCAAAGCATATGGATGGGAGGAATTACAGTCTCAACACATCACTATCTTTCCAAGATCATTAGTTTTTCTGTTGGTAAAAATGCACAAAATGAAGCATTGCAAATGCAAAAGTTGCATTTGTTGCAACTTCATAAAGGACCAGCCAGAGATGTAAAAGAGTGTCATAACTTATATGACTTTTCCAGGCAAACATTGTTTTTTCCTTTATATTTGACAGAGTCCAAGTGATGTTATAATTAAACAGCATTAAAATTAGCCCCTTTTCTTAGCTCTTTGAGAAGCTAGGCGATAACTGGCATGAAAACTGGCTGAGCCCCCTTGATCCTGGCTAAGCTTATCCCGGGAGATCAACTTCACAGGGCTGGAAGCATGGCCCAGTGCCCATCGCACAGCTTATAGCCACTCCACAGCTGAAATGTTTTGGGTACATAGGGGCAAACCCTGCCCTCACTCTGGCCCTGACTGCCAGCTGAAGCACATCCCACCCCTTCGTGCGGGGAGAGCAGTGGAAGGGTGCTCTGCCTCACAGCTGTCGACAGCAGCAGTGCCAGGCAAGGATAAGGTACCCGGCCCCACCCTGCGCTCCCGACTGCGGCCCAGGGAAAGCAAACAGGCGGAGGCCGCTCACAAAACTTTCACCAGCTGCTGCAAGCAACATTACCCTGTTTTCCTTCCTGGGTGATGTTTTCCATGTGCTTTTCCTAGTCCCCTAGTAGCAGAGCAGGTCCTCTGCTGTGCCACACTACCAAAGCTGGCGCTTCCCCCACTTTTGTGATTAAGAAGAAGAAAAGAGGCAGGTGGGCAAACAGCCCTTTAGTCCTCAGGGTTATTGGGAGGAACACGTGGCAGCAGTGGGGCAGGCTGGGGAAGGGACCTGCCTTCTGTGGGCCTTAAATGTGACTTCTGGTCCAGGGTTTCATTCAAAATAGGGATCATTTTTCGTGAAAATTTTAGTAATTCAGTTCAGTACCTGCAGTTACTATCGAGAGAGGTGGTCAATAGCTAACCCATGTAAACACAGGTAACTGTTGGGAGACAGCAAATGTTAGCTTCGACAGCAAATGTTAATTACAAAACCTTAGAAGCCAGGCCCGCCCTAATCTTGTCAAGATAAGGGCGAGAACAGGGATCATCTCAGAAACTGCTAATTCGTTCCTCAAAGAATTACGCATGCTCCTGAAGGAAAGGTGAAAAGTGCATCGTGAAGAAGACTACGAGCCTTCATCAAAAGGCCGCTGAGGAAGAAGAGGAGCCTTCCTCAGTGCGACCACCAGAGCGCACAGCGCATGCATGTCACGTATGCTAATGATATTAATGACTTCCGAGAAATAATGTGTATAACCACGCCTGTCCCAAGAAATGTGATGAATATTCATAATTTAACCCGTAATAGTGTGTTGTAAAGCGCACCAGTGTGTGTGTTCGGAGGAGAGATCCCACACACACCCGGCGCCAAAAAAAGCAAATACCCACTTCTCTGACTCTGTCTCTGAAGTGTCCTTTGACCTGGTTTGGGGCAATTCACTATGTCCCCTTTTCACCTAAGAAAAACTGGAATTATTTGGCTCAATATTATTATGATGTTTCTGACAGGAATTGTACAGAGAACACTTTTATTGTAGCATGCTACTTAACTGAGTGAATATAGATTTACAGGTTAAGCTCTAAGTATGTGTTGTAAACATTTGTTTTAAAAACAATAAAGCTATCTACTGTTAATGATAGAATTTTGGCATGTTTAAATTCTATTTTTAATCTTGTTTGGTAGAAAATTTTCGTGAAAATGTTTATTCATATTCTGGTAATGACAGCATTCATTTGATAATGATTTTGCAAAACCAACTTTGTATAGGAAAAGATAATCTAATCTTGAATTAAACTCAATAAATAAATGAAAACTTAATTCCAACAATTGAAAGGAGTTCTTAAGAGCACAAACAAATGCAAATAAATCATGAAGGCTAATATAAGGTATTGCTAGGAAAAGAAAACAGGACAGATTTTGTGTGTGTATGTATATCTATATTGTATATAGATAGATATATAGACACACACACACACTGTATATATATATAGCTATAAACCCAGGAAATACAGAATGAAGGGAGAAATTTGTATAATTTCCCTCAGTTGGTGATAGAAAAAGTAGCAATAGCACTTGATAGAGTAATTCGACCTGTGCACACAGTGGTGGGATCAGTACTTTTGCAAGCTGTAATTATTTATTTTTAGCCGTGGTTCTCATTTCGTCAGTGTTTCATCTAATTCCATCAGTATCTTCTAGAGCAGCTAGTATCCTAGAATCATAGAATTATTAAGGTAGGACCTCCAAGACCATCAAGTCCAACCTTTGACCAAATACCACCATGCCAACTGAACCCTAGCACTAAGTGCCATGACCAGTCATTTCTTAAACATCACCAGGGATGGTGACTCCACCACTTCCCTCTGCAGCCCATTCTAACGCTTAACCACCTTTTCAGTAAAAGGGTGAAAAAATTCTTCCTCATATCCAACCTGAACCTTCTCTGACGCAGCTTGAGGCCATTTCCTCTCATCCTCAACTCTCTTCATTATCTTTCACAGTGGTGGCCAGATTGAGTTCTAACTGAGCTTTCACCTTTCTAATTTTCTCTCTACATGACCTGATGACATCCTTGTATTCTTCCTGACTTGCCTGCCTCTTCTTCCAAAGGTCATAAACTCTTTTTTTTTTTCACGGAGTTCCAGCAAAACCTCCCTATTCAATCAGGCTGGCTTGCTTTCCCACTGACTCATCTTTTGATGCATAGGGACAGCCTGCTCCTGAGTCTTTGAGATTTCCTTCTTTCTTTCCTTCCTCCTTTATTTTTAATGGGTGCGGTATGACACTAGCAGCTTCCTCTTAAGCACAGTAAGATAACTAGACAAAATATTCAGTGTCTAATTGGGAACATGGGATACCAAATACACTTTTATAAAGAATATCTGTAAAACAAAAACAAGTCTTTAAAAATTTAATAGTTCCAGAACCCGAATATGCTGAGCCCTTGCTGAGGAGGAACAGGGAGGCTCAAGCTCAGCTGCAGGCTGTCTGCAGACCCAGACATGGAGCACTAACTCAGCTCATGGTAAATTATTTGGTTTAAGATTCACTCTTAACCCACCGACTTCAGATCCACTACTGTAAAATTACAGGGAAAGCCAGTTACTCTAAATATAAACTAACTCAGTTTTAGTGATGATTCTCGTTGTAAACCCTAGGGCTGTCCTGCATCCTCAGAAATGTCATTT
This sequence comes from Mystacornis crossleyi, assembly GCA_013400655.1. Lineage (NCBI taxonomy): Eukaryota > Metazoa > Chordata > Aves > Passeriformes > Timaliidae > Mystacornis > Mystacornis crossleyi. Next base: position 37,734 of record VYZQ01027421.1, on the reverse strand, counting down.
CCACCCCACCATCCTACTCCCAGCAGCCCAGGCTGTTTTTTTGTTTTGCTAGCTGCAGCTCACATTGGCATTTTTAAAATTCCAAGCCAGAGCTTTGCTGCGCAAGGAGCCCTGTTTTTCATGCCAGGGGCACTCTTGCCTTGGGAGCAACCACATACTGCTGGCCCCTGGGCACTATATGAAAGGAGCTGGTGGGTCCAGGCCGTCTCCAGTGGGATGGAGGCCCAAAGCTGCACTCTCTCCAGGCTCGGATGTGAGAAGAGCCAGGATGCACTGGGGATGTAGAGCCTTAGAGTTAAACACATTTGACTCCCGTTCCCCAGGCAGATGCCTCTCAATGAGTCCTCTTTCCTTTGTCTGTTTTCACACAGGACATCTGGGGTGTGTTGTCTCTCTGTCCCAATTTTTCTTCTGGGCTCAAGATGTATTTCAAAGCTCCACTTTCGTGGCCTTTTTCCTCTCTGTTTTCAGTCAGGCATCTCTACTTATATGGCAAGCACAGACACCAAGATCTGCCTGAAACTGCAGTTCACATCTTGCATTTTGGAGGTGAGAGTCTTCAAATTTGATTTGTGGGTTTCCATGTTCTTAAGTAGAAAAGGCCATCAAATCTACACTTTATGTCCTGGATGAATTCTCTAACCTTCAGTACCTCTCATACAACTTAGTGTTTGTTGTTTGGTTTTTTTTTTTTTAATTAAAAAAAAATCTTGATCCCTGCACAATTTTATAAGTACAATATTAATGTCTACCTCCAAAGAACCTTATGGGCAATGGTTTTGGCCACTCCACCCTCAGATTACAGGTTATTTTTAATCCCATCCGGAGATTTGTAACTCTTTTCCAAGCGTGGGACAGGGAAACCAAGCCCATAACTGTGTTCCAAATACCACTCCTGGGACCTGAAATTAAATATTGCGAAATATTTGCCCACATGTTTTGCCTAGTTTTTACCACAGACATGGCCTTTACTTTAAATTAGTTTTCTCTAGTCCTCATAGTTACTCGTGAGATAAAAACAGGCCATAAGGACATTAGGAGACTTTTCACTCACAACTCGAATATAGCCTATTTGTGCTTCCTTAATGTTGGAGACGTAATACTTACGCTAGGCTTTCTTTTCAGTCAGAAATGCAAAATACCAAACCCAAATGTGGACTGAGCCATGTCGCATTATTGCTTGGGACCAGTAGATGGCAACCACCCATTGCAGTGTCAAAGGTAAGTGAAAGTTGTTCAGGTAGGGGATTTATTAAGTGGCAGCTTGAGCTACAAAGCTCTACTACTCCACGCGAGGAGAAAGCAGAACTTGTATTTTTTACTCCTCCTTATGCCTCTCTCTTTTGGAAGGGAGCAGTGAGTTGCCCTTTTACATAGTCAGTTTTGGCAAATTATAATTGTGACAATTCATTTGACTAAAATATCTTATGACTGCTCCTTACTGCTCATATCAGTCAAAAAAAGAAAGACGACAATGGAAAAAAAATGCAAAGCAATCAGACTGCCTTAGCTTCCAGAGGAATAGCCTCAAGTTCTTATCATTATTAATTAGATTCCTTATTACTTTAGGTGGAAGCAGTTAGAACTGAGTAACAATGAATCTGGGATCGGAAAGAGACTTCCCTCTAGGAACTGACTGAGGCTATTGACATACCAGTTAATTAATTCTGGTTATATGAGTGGCCTCACAGAAATTTTTTTGACATGATCAAGTTTGAAGAAATTCTTAATTTTTTTTTCCTACAGCATTAGATTAAAAGTTATTCATTTCTAGGAGCAAGAACAGTAAGGGTTTGAAAAATACCCTCAAAGAATCTTGCATTTATACTTCAGAAAAGAAGTTTTTTCCTTAAAACAGGAGGAGAATTAGAGAGATATATCTATAACCTTACTAGAAGGATACTTAACTACCTGTAGTCATATTAAATTTTCCTTTAGCATTGATTTAACCATATTTTGTGCCTTTGTTTTCAATAGGGCTTAGTATACATGATACATGTATTGATGCACACAGAAGTAGAGTGTCTGTAGTGCAGGAAAAAAACAGACCTTTAGACCTCTGAAGGATTCCAGCATCGCCTTACAGTGTCATTTGCAATTTAGAAAAGAATACACTACAACTAGCTAAACCAGACAAGAAGAGCACCGTCAGTTAGTAAAAGCAAACCAAAATACTCTGCATTACTGACATGCCAGCCTCCAAGTTCTCAACCACTTTGCAAACCATTAACTTGAAATGCATTAATTTGCACCCTTGCAGTACAAGGTGTATGTTTATTCTCAGAACTCACACCTTTGCTAGGAAGGCTTAAAAGACCGGCTTGACGGGTAAAGTATAACCTTTCACTTTTGTTACAGCTACCGCTTGATCAGCTGTGAATTTCTGTAAGTGACTTTGATATTAGGAGAAAACCAGCTGGCATCCATCTCCTAGTGAATACTAGAGAGGTGATATTAGGAATAGCTTCAGAAATCCTTTAGGAAACCCATCAAACTTTTCTCATTATTTCCTTACTCTCATAATAACATGTATACTCTAAAACTCCCTACTTTTTAATGAGATTTGAGAGGTTTGTTCTTCTTTAGAGTACTTAAAGGACTTCAACCTGATTATAAAATTTGAGCAACTTTATTTGCCTTAGCATGCAAAATCATGCATCTTATATATGTTGTTTTTCTTGTGGACCCATGAGTTTTGTTAAGGGTCTCAGAGTTATCTTGGACTCTTCTTGCACAGAACTGCAAAGCTAGTTAGATTTTTTTTTTTAATAAAATGGCAAAGAAAGAAAAGTCTAAATGATTTAGAAGGAATTTTTCGACAAATAATAAAAATACTGCTCTGTTTATATTCAGGCTTTTTTTAGCTCAAATGTTTGAGGAGGACAGATAGTCTTAAAGATTCAAGGTCTGTGGTTGCCATTAAGGGTAGAGAAAGGTCTCACTTCTCGTACTTATCACAACAGAAGTTTGCAAGAGACCTCCAAGGACAGTAACTCTCCAGTAAAGTTTAGTTCATGTTCAAAGGAATCCGTGTGGAAATTCCCTTCTGCTCAGTACTTCATGCACATCCCAGATCACAAAAGACACCCTCATGCACCGTAATAGTCATATTTATAGCAGGACCTGCCTCAAGGTCTGGAATTTTACGTGTTAGATATAAAAGCGTCAGAGGTATCTTCAAAAGCTTGTGCCATGTTTCTCTCATGTGTGCACTGAAACGTGTGTACAGTGAGCTGTGACAAAGTGCTCTGAAGATCATGGTCTGGTAAAAATGTGCACACCTAATGTACCATGGTAAAAAGACCCTGGAAAAGTGTAACTGTAGCCTTTTCACTCTTCTCCTGCACTTTCTAAAATTGGAAAAAGCCCATATTTTCCCCTACTACTGTGCAGAAAAAGAATCTCTGGACTATTTTTAGCAAAATATTTCTGTATCCTTGATCAAGACACTGGAAATGGCCTTTGTTGAGCAAAGCCATAGCATGTTGGCTGGCAGACTTGTTTGTTTGATCATGTTACAGTGAAGAATGAAAATATGATTGAGCAGTGAAGCGAGTGCTTGAACATTGACTTTTAAACAAAGAATAAAGTACAGATTTGCATAAGGACTTTGCTTACCTGTTTTTTATTTCTGATGCTGTTTGAAGCATAATTTGAAGGCGAGATAACCAAGATCACAGTCCAGTAACATGCTGAGTGATTCTGAGGTAGTGCTGGATACTATCTACTACCATTGCTTGAAATTCAGGAATAATCAAACTCGGCATAATAAATTACCAAGGTAAGATGGATAATGAAAGAATGCAAAATGCAGAAGATAAGTTTGTGTTTCTCAACAGCGTTCAGTGTGACTTTTGTAATCATTAACTAAACTTTAAAGCCTGAGGTAGCCTTGATTCAAACAACTTAATCCTTTTTCAGATTCTCTCCTTACAACATCTCCTCACATTTCCACAATGAGGGAAAGGAAGATGACAGATCCACTTCATTCATCCACAGATCTGAGTGAAGGGAAGGAGAAGTTAAGACTGAAACAAGAGGTCGGCCTGATTAGTGGCGTGTCATTAATTGCAGGCACCATGATAGGCTCGGGGATCTTTATGTCCCCTGAGTGGGTACTACATCACATGGGGAACCCTGCCAGCAGCCTGCTGATCTGGGCAGCATGTGGTCTCCTGGCCATGTTTGGAGCCTTGTCATACGCTGAGCTTGGAACCATAATTAAAGAGTCTGGAGGAGAATATATTTACATTTTGAGGATTTTTGGTTCTTTTCCTGCTTTCCTTTTTGCCTACACTTCTGTCATCCTGGTGAGACCAGCTGGTTTGGCAGCTGTCTGTCTGAGCTTTGTTGAGTACGCCATTGCGCCGTTCTACCCAGGCTGCTCATCTCCGCAGGTTGCCATCAAATGTACAGCTGCTGCCTGCATCTTGATTTTAACTATCATCAACTGTCTCAACGTGAGGCTGGCGACATCTGTTATGAACATTTTTACAGCTGCCAAACTCTTGGCTTTGTTGGTGATCGTGGTGGGTGGGTTAGTGCTGCTTGCCAAGGGACAAACTCAGAGTTTTCAGAATGGTTTTCAAGGCACGACTGCGGGTATTGGGGCAGTTGGAGTGGCATTTTACCAGGGACTCTGGTCCTATGACGGATGGAACAACCTAAATTATGTAACTGAGGAACTGAAGAAGCCTGAGGTGAGTGAATGAGTGAGTGAGTGAGTGAGTGAGTGAGTGAGTGAGTGAGTGAGAGTGATTGACTGACTGATCTGGGTTTTACTTAATCCTGTTGTTAATATGTTTGATTCTATCTGTGATTATGTTACGGAAGGTAATCTAGAGGTTTACAGTGAGGGTGGTGAGACACTGACACAAGAGAAGTTGTGGGTGCCCCATTCCCAGAAGTGTTCAAGGCTAGTTTGTGTGAGGCTTTGACCAACCTGATGTAGTGGAAGGAACCCCTGCTCATGGCATGGGGGTTAGAGCTAGGTAATGTTTAAGCCCCTTCCAATCCAAACCATTTGTGATCCTATGAAAGTCCTAATACACTCCATTGACTGGAAAAAAATTATTAGGCAGCCCTTCAACGTTTGCGGAGGAAGTTTTGTCTTAATGTTTAGAGGATCTTGCTGTAGACATCTAGATATATTCAGAAAAGCACTCACTACTGTAATCCATAATGGATTCTTAACACCACATATTCCCTTAAAGACTTGATCCATAATCTACGCATCAGAAAACTACTTTATTTCTCCCCATTGCAAGGAGGGGCAACTTCAGAGCAAACCAAGCCTCACTAAAAAGGGACTCTAACTCTCTGAATGATTCCTGTCTTTAGAAATCTACATTTTAGCATCGTGCAGTCCATGCTATAGGCACTGAAGTAGCTCACCTGCATCTCACATCAGCCTCCTCTGCACCATATTACCCATTTTCACAGATCAAACACTGCAGCAGTGAACAACTCTTATTTTGCAAGAGTTGTGTGAGTGTAGAGTTTAATCCTGAAGATTAAATGAAAATACACCGTTAAATATTAACTTAAATGGCAGCAAAGATTCCAGGGCTGCTCTCTCCCACAGGATTGCGAGCACTGATATTCAGGCCCTTCCAGAGTGGAGACAGCAACATTAGGAATTGCTGTATCCTGTCCTGTGTTGAGAATGGGGAATGCAAAAATTGGTATTTCAGGTTCTCCGTTGCCATTTCCCAGTATTTTCAGTTACATAAAACACTGTTGATTTTATTGAGTCTTAAAATGATCCTGTGGTGTTCTAAGACACAATTCTGCCACTAAGAAAAAAGAAATATTTCCTTCCTAGAGCAAATCCCCTTTGAGATTTTGGTATCAAACCCCTGTTTTGATTTAAACTGTAGAGGAGTTAAATGTGATGCAGCACACACTGGAACTTTGTCCATGGCAGTGAGATGTTTATGGGAAGATGCAACACACCAGGAGACATAACACACTTCTAATGAATAAATCAATATTAAAATAATCAAGAAGTATGCAAAAGACATCTTGGGCAGCTATGAATCAAAATCTTTTTAATAAGATTTGGTGGGTCCTTTTTGTTTGATTTATTTTGTTTGGTTGGTTGTGGCATTTTTTAGACTAACTTTGGAACTGTACAACCTCACTGTTTGCCTGACTTCTTTGGGAGACTGGTGTGAAAACTGCCATGTGAATCTGGATCTACATCTTGTTCTGAGGAAAAGCTTAGGGAGCCGAGGAATTTGAATGAGAGTGTGGGTGGTGGCAAAAACAAAACAAACAAAAAAAGCACAGTGCAAGCAAAATGTGCTGCACCTAACACTGCTGTCATCCCTTTTCCAGGTGACCCTTCCCAGAGCTCTGATGATTGCCATTCCTTTGGTTACATGCCTGTATTTGCTGGTAAACGTGAGCTACTTGGCAGCCATGAGTCCGTCTGAGCTGCTGTCTTCAGGAGCGGTGGCCGTCACTTGGGGGTGAGCTCTGCGTGGGGCAACACAGGCAATGCAGCCCCACAAATACTGGTTCTCTCCTAGTTTCAGGAGATTTAAATGTTATTCCCAGAGGGAATGGCAGCCCTGCATTGATCAGGCCAGGAAGACCTGTCAGGCCATGTTACAGAGAAGAAGAGGTTGACAAAGATGCTCAGAGGGCTGAAGCACACTGCTGTCTGAGAGGTCTGGGACTGTTCAGCTTGGAGGAGAGAAAGCTCCAGGGAGACTTACAGCATGTTCCAGTGCCTAAAGGGGCTACAAGAGAGCTGGAAAGGAAGTCTTTACAAGGGCACATAGAGGTAGGACAAGAAGGAATGGCTTCAAATTGAAAGAGAATGGGTTTAAGAAGACATAAGGAAGAAATATTTTCCTGTGAGGGTGGTGAGGCACTGGCACAGGTTTCCCAGAGAAGCTGTGTATGCCCCATCCCTGGAAACATTCAAGGTCAGGTTGGAGGGGACTTTGAGCAACCTGGTCTAGTGGAAGGTGTCCTTACTCATGGCAGGGGCTTGCAACAGGATAATCTCCAAGGTCCGTTTCAACCCAAACTGTTCTATGATTCTATAATTCTATGATTCTCTGAGGCCAAGCCTGTCCAGCTCCATCTGGCCATGGTCTCCAAGGTGCATCTAGGCTGCCAAGATGGCACATCCCTTACTCCCCATTCCCATTCGTTTACACTGGGAACCTGTAGCTGCCCCCAATTCATGTTTTACCCCATAGAAAGTGTCCATAAAGGAGAGGTGAAGGTCACACCAGGAGTATCTCCCCACAGGCACTGGGAATGCAACGAGGGTACATATTCAGACCTGGGGACTGAGAAATGACCCACATTTTAGATATTTCCAGGGAAATGGAGAGGGCAATGTGGTGCCCTGCTAATGTAGAAGCGGGGGGTTGGGAGTGAGACAAAAGCCAACTGAGTGAATCCTGTCCACTTGGTATCTGGAATTTAGATTAGACCAGAGTCTTTTGGCTCAGTTTCTCCAGATGGGGGAAAATGGTAAATGACACTTATCTCAACAACACCTTTGAGAGGTGTTATACACAGATTGGGTAGCCTTTGGTAACTGTAATTTTAACTGGCTTGTGCTTTTCCAGAGCTGCACAGAAACAATTTCTACCTCTCATCAGCCTGAAGTGTTTGGTGATATTAAATAGATTCTGTGCAAGACAAGGAATTTAGGAAGAGAAGGAAAGGATCTTCAGGAGAAGCGTAGACACCATCAATGATCTTCCACCCGAACATCCAGCCTCTGTCTAAATATTTCCAAAGACACTGAATCCCTGATAGCCGTTAATGAGTTGTCTGGCAGAAATGATGACACGGTGTATCTACGGATTATGTGCTGCTCATCCTCTTCCTAAAAAGTCAGCAGCAGCTTTGCTTCTGTGTGCATTTCACAAGATCTCCCATTTGAAAATCTGACTGAGCTCTTGCTGGATGTGTTCTCTAATAGCCTTTCACGTCATTATGAGTAGGAGCTTTTAAAGGTCTAGTGCTTTGTTTGAGCGTGTCACAAAGCCTCACTAGCCTGCAGTGTCATGAACTTTCCCTGCACTTCCTTTCCCATCATTCCTAATTAACAAGTTATTTGTGAGCTTCCTCCTTTTTAACACATCTCCTTTTCCTGCCCGATTAACCTTTTCACCCAAGAGTGCAATTCAGGAAGAAATCTTGAACTAGTGACAGGAAAGCTGGGCACTTGAAAGCTGGGGCACAGGTAGGTAGCCAGAGTCTGAGGAGGGGGTGATGGCTGTGGCTCACAAGCAAGAGATGCAGCTATTCAGGCCATTAAGAAAGAAGGGGAGGAGTATAAAGAAGCCAGAGGAGGACTTGTCACATTTAAATGCATTTATTCCCCATATAAGAGGAAAACTGCCAGAAAGAAACGCTGCTCAGTGGTGAGAGGAGCAGCCACAAAAGGAGCTCAGGAAACTCTTCCCAGTGTTTATTTGATGACAGTGATTTAACAGCAACTGCAGGCTTAAGTTTGCTAGTAAATAAAGTGATCTAAAATGCATCTGAGTTTTGGATTTTTGCCAATTAGATAAACAGAGTGTTTGTGTATGTGATAATTACGCCAAACACCGGCATTTATCACTCAATTAATACTCTTAATGCTGCTTCATTCCAGAAGACAATCTTCACTTTTAGGTGAGAAGATTATCATTCCTTCCAAATGTTTACCTTGAACTCTGTAACTCTGCTACTTCTACTGTTAAGGAAAAAGCAAACCAGAAATGTCTGAACATGCTGTAGAACCAAACATCTGGAATTCAAACCCTTGCTTTGGCTTAAGTCTGATTCATAGAATAGCAGTAATAGGTGCATGTGGGATTAAAGGGTTAAAATTTCATGCATAGTGAAGAAAAGGTTATCATGCAGAATATTTCTTCCAGTGTGATGGGAGCAGATTTTCTGTGATTTCCAAGCTAGTATTGTTGGTTTTGATAGCTGTATGTTCAGGCTTTTTGCATCAGTGCACAAAAAAGGTGGTTTTGCCTGTTGTGACAGTTTTGTGCACCACTGCAGCGTGGACAGAAGTAGATATATATACACCAAGCAGGAAGAAAAGCTGTCAGACAAGACATACTTACTGGTCACTAAATATTATGGGAATTGCAAGAAGACTTTAAATCATTAGAAACACTTTGGGAAAAAATTCTGTATAATACAAGAATGATGGAGAGAAGAAACCTGTCTGGTTCTAGAGTGAATATTTAATATGTCTATGAACTGCATCTTATGCTGTGAACTCTTTGCCACCTTAGGGACAAAGTCCTGGGCAGCTGGGCATGGCTCATCTCCCTGTCGGTGGCCCTGTCTACGTTTGGTTCTTCGAACGGCACATTCTTCAGCGGAGGCCGCGTGTGCTACATTGCTGCCAGGGAGGGCCATATGGTAAGCACAAAAAAGGGGTCTGGCTTGCTTTGAGCAACTTCACCTTTTTGTGACACTAAAGCAGAGAGGAAAACACTGTGTGTGTTCAACTGACAGAGCGATAGCTCTTCAATGGGTTTGTTCCTTGCTCAAAGACTTTAGTCCCCATCTCCTTCAAATATAAGGTGTATGTTGTCTCTGGGCTTTCTTCTTCAGTCAGGTACTTTCAAAAAGGTGCATATTCACCTCTGGCCTAAATTTTAAGGACAGCTTTGAAATGAACCACTCCAATACTGCTGCACTGGGACACCAGGCATAGGCTGTGGGGTGACCCAGCCAATATACCTGCCAGGGAAGGGGAACCTGGCCATGCTTGTGTGTTGCTTTGCTTGCACTGGGAAGGTAGCCCAGAACCAGCCAGCTGCCTTTGCGTGTTATACTGACTACATAGGTTGGTCTCAGGGGTGTTCCAGCCTTCTCATGGGTAGTCCAGCTTAGATGCAGATAGGATATCTCTGCTTTTCAAACTTCATAGCAATTACAAGGTAACAGCAAGCCTTACATCTCTCCTAGCTTGGGTTTATCACTGATTTTGGTAGGTGGGCCAAATCTGGTAGCCCAGTGGAGGTCAGGCTGCTGCAGCTCCGTCCTCCCTGGTCCAACCAGTAAGGCCAGCATGTATTGCCAGTAGCCACACAGACGCAAACATGGGTATGAAACGTATTTATACACACACATGTGTAGCTGTATATGTACATACACAGACAGCAGGGCACATAAAGCTGCACATACAGACACACCTGGGGCTCACACAAACATCAGCACTAACAGCACCAAGGGCCTTTGTTACCCTCTCTGGCTGATCAGGGGTCTATTAGCAGGAAATATATATGGAAACATATGTGCAGTGTAGGTCCATCCAGCAGCTGGGCTCAGACACTCAGTCCCTGGATCCCAGTCTCCCCAGTTGTTGGTACCTGGACATACATGCTCCTGAGGTTGCTGCCCATCCCAGCGGCTGATATGGACCCCCTCACTCACAGGTACACCCTCCCCCTGCCCCCTTAGCCACACTGCTTCACAAAGGGGAGAAAAAAGGCTGAGTTGCATTTGTCTTTCTCTGTTTTGAGCAGGCCTCTTGTGTTCTTCCTGAACCTCTCTGCTTTTTTTTTGATCCTTCCCACCCATAGCATCTGACATTTGTGTTCTTAGGTGAAAAGGCATTGAAACAGGTTGCACAGAGAGCTTGTGGATGCCCCATCCCTGGAAGTTCAAAGCCAGGCTGGATGGGGCTCTGAGCAGCCTGGTCCAGTGAAAGGTGCCCCTGCTTACAGCAGGGGTGTTAGAACTAGATGATCTGTAAGGTCCCTTCTAACCCAAAATATTCTATGAATCTATGATTCCACTCCAGCTCCGCTCACAGCAGAGAAATTTTTATGCATATGAATGACCAGGTTGGTGGAGATGACTGGACTGGTGGTTGCTGGTTTTGGTGGTTCCTGGTTTCAGTGGTTACTGGTTCCTCAACTTCTCTCTCTAAGGACAGTGCCTGGTGTATCACGGCAAGCTCTGTGCTGAGAAGGACACAGATAATCTGAATCTGACCATACCAGACTACAAGCTGAATGTTTATGACACTACTCAGACACTCATCTCTAACAAAATTTCTTGCATGATATTTTGGTTGGGAATTAAAAATTTAAAAAAAAAATTGCTTTTCGCATTAAACTTTCCCAATTAAATGAACAATAAAGAGGCTATTAAGCCTCTCAGTGTTCTGAAACAAACCCTGGTTTAATTTTTAGTTACTTAAATGTTTCAGGAGTAGTCCTTGGCTCATTTTCCAGTCATCCCAAAAGCAGTCAAGTCCCAGAGAGATGTGACAGAGCGCAGAAGAGTGGGTCCATGGCAAAAGGTCCTGATGGTGGTCAGGAAAGCTCGAATTTGATTCAGTCTGTCACATCAGTAGTTTGAAAACCTCATTTTGTCTGCTCAAACTGAGAATATTTGATATGAAACCAGTGAGACACAATAAAAATACCCTTGAAGGAGTTTTCTGTATTTACACTCCTTGGAGTTGGTCTGGTTTTTTATGATGCTTATTTGCTGATTACAAGTGGCTCTGGCTGCAGGCAAAGCTCCCACCAGCAGCTGAGGGGGATGAGTGAGTACCTCTGAGTCCATGATATGATGATACAGTGTTTTGCTTTTGTTTTTCAGCCAGACATTCTGTCCATGGCTCACATGCGATGCCTCACACCCTCCCCTGCTCTATTGTTCACATCTGCGATGTCTTTAATAATGATAATTTCAGGAAGCTTCACCAGTATTGTGAACTTTTTCAGGTATGTGCGTGTAGGGTTTCTGTTTGCATCTCCTGTACTTCTGGGTTTTACAGTGTTTATAAGTATGTTCTTGCAATATCTTTTTGAGCCTAAGCTATTGCTTTCTAACCAATATTGGGGAGAGGAGGAGGGAAGAAAGAAGAGAAAGAGCTTGGGAACCAGCACATTTGCAATGCATGAATGCTTCTGTCAGTGTAAACTGATGTGAATGTGATTCATCCTCACTGAAATGTATCTGTACTATTCAGATAATTTTAAAGTTCTCAGTGTTTGTGCTAGAAAGGAAATGAATGGAAAAACGACTAAATTTATATCAATATTCACCTTTTTAATTGGAGATATGAACACCTGAGATCTGCAAGGCAGGCCTGACATTTCTGGATGGTCTCACCCCAAGTTTAATGCTGTCTAATTTTTTTCCCTTTTCTTCCAGTTTTATGGCATGGCTTTTCTATGGCATGACTATTTCTGGGCTCCTGTATTTAAAAATCAAGAAACCAGAACTACCAAGATCTTACAAGGTAAAGTAATAACATAAAACACTCAAATATTTTCCTATATTTTTCAAATGACTAAGAGAACGTTAAGAGAAAAGGGTGAGCACTGCTGTCTTACAGGTTTAAAGTGGTTGTCCTTCCTTTTTGAGTTTCAAGTTTTGTCTCAGCAAAGTCAACAAGGGGCGAGATAGTGTGAATATACGGGCATCACTCAAGGTTGAATTCTCTGTCTTGATAAGCTAATAATGCCCTGCCTCCTCACTATGGAAAATATATCTACCATACCCTTTTCTAAAAGACTTGAGTGGTAAATGGAAGATGACAATGATCAACAATGTAATCACCTGTTTATGCTCACAGACCTTGGGCAAACCCCTTGGAGGATAGCCCAGGTGTAAGAACCTTGCAGAGGAAAAAGTAACTCAGGGTGCCCCAAGTCCTTTGAGATGACATGGGGACAGGTTTGTTCCCCACAAAACAGATAAAAGGAAGGAAATCAGGAGTCACATGTTCTTCCCCTGATGCTATGAGTGAGCTGATCTGCAGTGCTTCCTCAGGGTCTGAGGATTATTAGTGAATGCACAAGCCACCCTCCTTTGAGGAAGGCTGGCTTCAAATTGAAGTTTAAATGCTTTCTGACCAGGCTTACAGAAATTGCCTCTGAGATTGCCTGTCCACCTGTCTGTCAAGATGTGGATGAACCTTTTTGAACAATGGTGCTAAGTTGATTTGTATGCAATTGCTCTGTGTTTTGTCTACAGCTTGGCTTTTAGATGCAAGGTAGTAGGGAGAGCCAGAACAGACCGGGCACTAAAGCCAGTAGTTTGCATATTCAGGTCTAGGAGGGGAGGAAAGACGAGGGGTTAAGGTGTGATATGGTGGTGCAACTCTTGCAGGGATGTTCAGCCTTGGAGTGGGGATAGGCTGGGAAACAGGATGTCTGTATTAATTGGTATTTCTAGGTAATACCTCAGGTTGCAGAAAGGTTTCATCTAAAAAGCCTTCTACAGAAGTTCCAGGGTTGTCCAAACCCAGCGGCCCAGAATTACATGGGTCTTTTTTGCTTTCACAGGTCCCAATTATCATCCCCATAATCGTGCTGATGACATCTGTGTACCTGGTGTTAGCTCCCATCATTGATCAGCCCCAATTAGAGATCCTCTACATCGTCCTGTTCATTTTCAGTGGCGTCATTTTTTATTTCCCACTGGTTCACTTCAAGTACCACTCCCGCTTCTTAGAGAGAGTCACTTTACACCTCCAGCTGTTGCTGGAGGTTGCTCCAACTACCAAGGATGCAAACTGAGATAACATCTGCCCTTCACATGGCTGCCTGCACCTTATGATTTATCCCAGCACCTTGGTTTTCAATGCTCAGAAAATATTCTTCTGTAAAGAGCAATGAGTAGAATGAGAGTGACACTGAGTGTCCAGGTGAGATGGACTACAGGTATGACTCCTCATGCTTCCTTAAAATTTTGGGGACATGTTTTTCTCCTTTTCAGCTCTGCCTTGGCAAATTACATACATAAGGAACGCATGCTTTTGTACTTTTCATCCCAAGAAGGGCTGTTTCTCAGAATCTCAGGTCTTAAATTTCAAGGTAAAAGGCAGCAAAAGACAGACAAATAAATATTATTCCTATAGCAGGCTGGGTCCCTAAGCCATTCCTGGCAATGCCTGTAATTATTTACACCCAGTTCTGCCCAATGTGACTGCAGAGCTTCTCAAATCAATAAAGGAAGGGCTCACCATGCCCACAACAAATAAAACCTTTTTCACTCTGGTGTTCACTCTGGGAAGACCTTGCTTCTTCCTGCCCCAGGTGCGAAGTCACAACAGTCTCAAAAATCATCCCACATTTCCCACAGAGAAACCTCTGACACAAGGCAAAAAGTGCTTTAAAGCTCTGTCAGTTTACTCAGTTGAGAATGCACTTGTCATCCGGGATCCATCCATTCATGATGAGGACAAAAGCAGCATCACCTCAGGTACCAACAGTCACCCAAAATTCCCCTGAAGACAAATAACTTATTTTGTGACAAAGTGAGGAAAAAAATACAAAACCAAAAACCAACTAAAAATCCCAAGAGCATTTGTGCCGGCAAGATACTCTCATTGGGAATTAAAGAAACCATATACTGGGCTACAGTGGGAGAAGTGTGGCCAGCAGATCAAGGAAATACTCTATGTCTCTTTGGACTCAACAACTGAAATCATGCATCCAGTGGTGGGCCCTGCTGTTTAAGGTGGAGTTGTGAAGACCACCTGGGCCCTTCTTTGTAATAGCATCTCAGAGCAATCATCACAAGTTGTGGCTTGAGATGTTCAGGCTAAACTTAGGGAAAATTTCTTCACCATGAGGGCAGCACAGCCTTGGAGCAAAGTGCAGGAAGGTGGTGAGATCTCAGTTCTCTTACATTTTCTACCACAGCTATTTCCATTGATCTCTGTGATTCTAAAGGCACAGCAAAACAGTCGTGGGCTGTGCTCTCACCCACACCTAACACACTGAAGTCACTGTTGTTTCCCATTGTCCTGAGGCGCAACTGTTTTTATCCTGTTCTAGGGGAAAAAGAGGTATTATATGCTGTTTTCTTCCCATTTATCTAGATTGTCCCAGGATGAGACCTGTCCTGTCATAGACTAAAAAGGTCTAGGAGTTAGTCCCTAAAATGCCTTGTTAGATCTTAAAGTACTAAAAGTTATTCAGGTCAGACAGTTCCCTGTCAGCATTCTTCTACAGAACCTGCTACAATCCTCCTACCTTTTACCCAACCTGCTACGATTCTAGAACAGGGTCACTTGATCCTCCAGGCCTCTTACAGCCCATCTCAGAGCTGTGTATCTGATTACAATCTCATTCTGCAATGCCACCCGCTCTGTTCCTCTTGAGTGGTGATACCAGCAGTTACAGGGATGCACCAACAGTCTGCTTTTCCAAGTGTTAGGTATGATAATGGGATAGGCTAGTTGCCTGTTTAGGAGGATTTCCTTCCACTGATTTTCACTGGAGTTGCCAACAAAGGCCAGAGAAGGAACAGTTTTTCCTCCTGAATCCCTTGACCATGTAAAATTCTTGGGATGCCTCTCTTAAAGGAGGGGATGTACTTAAAAGGACTGGTGAGGCCAGGAGCTCTAGGTTACCTTCACCCCAGTGCCCCAGGCTCTTCATCTGGTGTCAGGGAAACCTCTTAATGGAGCTGCATCTCAGCTAGTTATCTAAAAATTAGGATAATACAATTTCTCTGATTATAATTTTTTGGAAACAATCTCTTTTTCCTACACCTATCTATGAAGCCTATCACACATGGGGCTGTGCTCTTATGAAGAACATGAAAAGACTTAGCACTCTGAATATATAGCCTTTATATGTTTTTGGTTTGTACATGGATATAGGGGAGCTGGAAAGCTGCAATCATCATACTTTGCCCAATCTCATTTTCTACAGTTATTATTGTAACAAGATGTTCTTTTTTATTTATGTTGCTTAAGATTCGCAGGTGTTTATAATGCCAAAACAAGATGCTGAAAGCTCAGAGAACTGCAAGATAATTACAATAAAATGGGCATTACAATGAAATGAGTTAATGTGTCTGTTTCTGTTTTTCATCCAAGAAAAACAATTCCATAGAAATTTTACTGCATGATCATAAACAATCAGCATCAGGCTTCTCTCTCCTTGGTCAGAAGGTTTAACAACATGCGTGGGTGCTTATATGTGCATACACTCATTATTCAGAATGATTGCTTATCTATTCAACCCCAGCACATGTAAATTGGAATCTCTTTTTCCTTCATGGGACATTTACAATAGAAGTGCCAGGAAGAGGCAGCACGTTCTTACAATTCATTCCTGCAGCACAGTGACAATGTGACAGTGGACTGAGCTCCGCTTGCACAGGTTGTACTACAAGATCTTATTGGTCCTGCCTGTTTCCAAATCTCCAGATCCCTGTGACCAGTGTTTAGACCCTTTCCTCATGGGCTCAGAGGAAAAATGGACTATCAGCACTGACCTCAAGATAATCATAAGATCTCTACTTCACCTCAAGACCCTGAGTATTATTGAATCCCATCCTTCAGCTGGCAACCTATAACAACCAGTTGGGTGTTTTACCTTGGTGCACAAAGCTGAATGCATTTTGGGCTTTTTCCTGGCTTCCTCAGAAGCATCAGAGATGGGCTACACCTGAGGACAGTAAAGGACAGTCCAGTGTGTGAGAGAGCACAGAAAATCCTCCTTTGGTGATTTTCTAGTTAGACATGCTCATATGCCCAAATTCAAGTGATTGCCATAATTTGTGGTTGAGGACAAATTTCCGCTTGGGTGGGACAGAGCAGAATTCATGATGACTTTAATTTTCCTCTGGTCAAGAAACACAGTTCACCCACTTATACTGACTGGGTTTATCTGAACAGTTCTCAGCCAGTGCAGAGGGTTTGGTGTTTAGTCTCTCCTGCTCTTTTCTGGGACATAGGGAATAAACAGGACCTCACTGGACCCTCTCAGCAGTGTTAACTTGCTCTCCAGATCATCACATTTAGGGGATTGTAGATCTTCTCTCTTCAGAGATGAACTAAATACAGTCAGCTCTGGAAATCACACACCATTCCAGTGTGGGTTGGAATTGACCTCTGGAGGTCTCTTGTCCGACTTCCTTCTTGAAGTGGGACTATTGTCATGCTAAAGTAGGTTACCTGTGCCTCCGTCTCTTCATGTTTTGGAAAACACTGAGGATGGAGAGCCCACCATCTCTCTGCACCACTCTTTGGATAAAGAAATTTTGCTGAAGTTCAATCTGAACATCTTAAGCTGCAGTTTGTGGCTGTTGCCCTTCCCTGTATCATCTTCTACTGCCAAAGAGGTTGGCTCCATCCTTTTTGTAAGTCTCTTTCATGGAGCCGTAGGTTGCTGTTATGTTGCCTCTTTTTCTTTTTGCCAGACTCAACAAGTCCAGCTAAACAGGCTTCTTCATGTAGGCAACGTGCTCTGGATCTCTGTCTTGGGAGCTCTTTGCTGAACTCTCCCCAATTCCTCCACTTTCCTTTTGAACTGGGAAAGGGTCAGAAAACTGAATGAAACATTCCAAGTGTGCCCTTACAGGTGCCAGGTCTACAGAGATCCGGACATCCCTTGGTCTGCTTAGGTACCTTTCCTAAAGCAGGCCGCTATGTGTACCCCTTTCAGTTAGTCACTTCTAAGAGCTTCAGCTGGCTTAGTTGGAGGGAATGGAAAACACTCATATTGTAGAGTTGGTGCTCTTACTAGAGACTTTGTCTAGGCTGTGATAAATCCAGCATCAGGATGACTCAGTCTAGCACTGCAGGGGGATCTGCATCTTGCACTTTACCATTTATTGTTTAGTTAGTTGGATACTGTCAGGGTCTTTGTGTATGTGACTCATTCCTCATGAAGGAGTGATTTTTGCTAAAAAAGGATGCACACCCATGATCATACAATAAATGGGTGGTCTTAGGTTTGTGAACGTGCAGTGAGATTAATGGCTAGTGAAATAGCCCATCTGTTTTTGGAATCAAGCTACTATGTCATGTCTGTCCTCAGAGACAGTGACCCCTATGGTTTGAGTGTCTGGCAGATAAATGATCATCTTTTCCTTCTAAAGGCTGGTCATCAGTTCTTAATGTTTAATTTCATGGACTCTGCCCTGGTTTCCATGCATTGACATGAAAGGCAACAGGGGAGCTGAGAACAGGGAAAATGAGAAGTAACTTGAAAGAGAGTTACTGTATGTACAAGTCTTGGCTTGTCAGTCTGAATTGCCTATATAAAATCCAGACATGGGCAACACCCAGACAGCAAAGATGTGTGCCCAGAAGTTCTGAAATGACAGAATAATTTTTTTTTTTTTGTGAAGCAGGAGTTGATTTCCTTTCTCTTTGTATATTCTGGGCCTGTTCCTCGGTTCACAATCTATTTTTCTCACAGCATAACTGTGTCATTAACAAAGTAGAGCAACAGTTCAGTATTTTGCCTTTTTCAATTGCTCAGTCTGTGGTTGCCAAACATCATCAGCAGGTCGTGGTTCCTCTGAAGAGATGGCACCCAAATGTACACAGATTTCCAGGAGAAGGCACAAGCCCTGGCACAAGGAGCACCACCACAGCCCCAAGCAGTTCCTGAATCAGGAATCCAGAGCTGCCCCCAGGATCTCTCAGAGTATTGGTCCTGCTGTCCTCCTCCCTTTGCTGTGGCCTTAGTTCAGGGCTCTGAGTGCTCAATTTTCCACCCACATCCCACCCTGTTTAAAATTGGGTTAATGAGAGTTCAGCCTGGCTGAGTTGCTGTGAAGTTTAGTTCATTCATGTTCATAAATAAAAGGAAATAATCTCATCTCACTGAAGAGGAGGCAGGAGGATCAAATGATGCCAATAGTCTTCTTTCTCCCTAGGCCAAGCAGTCCCTCTTACCTATACTTTTACAGTCTATATTAAGTGTACAGAATCTGCAGAAAATACGGAGGGTTTCATTCTGGCTGAAGGGCCACTCTGGTAAGTTGTACCAGCTGAGCCACCCTTTTGGTGTCCTTGGATGGCTCCCAGTCCACTGGGGCCCTGTGGGCACCCTGCAGGCAGGAGCCAGGCCTCATGCACAGCAAGAAAGTGCAGAGGACCGTGGACGTATTTGAGCACAGCCAGGTGATGCTGCAAACTATCCCAAGGATCAGGGACCCTGGGATCCCCAAAACCTGCAGAGAGCTGTGCCACTTGGAGTAAGGTGAAAAGCCTGGGCCAGATCCTGCTGCAGGTTCCTACCAGGATTCTCATGTACCAGGCACACGCACGACCATGGGTAAAGAAGCACATGGTGACTTTTCATCCCCTTGGAGCTGCCTGGTCTCCAGGCCACTGTGGAAGCAGAAATGGTCCTCAAAAATCCCCTGCAGTCTTCACCAGCTTACCAAAGGGTCCTCTCACCCAGCGCCCCCTAGCATGAAGCTTTCCTGCTCCTCCTGCCTTGACGGCTGTGCTGCCAACCTGCCCTGCAAACCCCTGCCCGTTTTTCCACTCCCATTTAGTTTACTTTTTGCTGAAAGTAGCATTCCTCAGATTTACAACGCAAAATATCCCTCAGACTGCACCAAAATATTTTACTCAGGAGTCCTGAATATGGGCAAAAGACACGGATTGGGGGATTTGGAATAGCCATTGGCACAGGTGGGGGTGATGGGGAGGGCATTACACAGCTGTGGGCTGAAACCTCAGCTTAACATTGGCTTCCTTAAAATCACAGAATCATTTAGTTAAGAAAAGACCTCTAAGATCATCGAGTCCAACCTTAACCCAGCACGGCCAAGCCAGCAATAAACCATGTCCCTAAATACCCTATCTACATTTTTTAAAAATCCCTCCAGGGATGGTGATTCCACCACATCCCTGGGCAACATGTTTAAATGCTTGATAACCCTCTCAGTGAAGAAATATTTCCTCATATCTGATCTCAACCTTTTCTGGAGCAACTTGAGGCCATTTCCTCTCATCCTGTCACTAAGAGACTCACACCTCATTACAACTCCTCTCAGGTAATTGTAAAGAGCAATAAGGTCTCCCCTAAGCTCGGACAAGTTCCATGTCTGCTGTGCCCAAGACAGATGAGAGTGGCCTGGGAGCCGACAGGCAAGGAGGTGACATCGCAGACAGCGGGGCTGGCAGGTGGCAGTGGCCATCCGTGATGAAGAGTTCGGCAGCATCAGCCTCTCCCTCCCCTGCGGCTGGGCAGGACAAAGAGCTGGGACCGAGGAATAGGGTCTGTCGTGCCCAAGGGGTTGTTTCACTGTGCTGCCATGGACAGCTGCACGCGGCCCCTGCCCACCCAGAGCCGGCTTCCTCCGCTGACATCACAGAAAAGCTCCTTTTGGGGCAGGAGAGTGAGATCAAACAGCTCTGGTCGTAGGCAGACAGATGCCAGCTCTGGAGCAAGGGAGAGGGCAGTCCTGTGGCTGGAAGTGAAATGATAAAAGGGAACAAATCCTGCCCTCTGCAGCAGTGGCCTCCTGGTTCCTGTGTCCATCTGTCACTGTGTCTGCACCCCAGGCACCCACGATACTGCACCCACCAGAGCCACCTGCTAAACAGCATTGGGGACACTTCTCTTGGGCTACAGCAACTGCCTGGGACAGGGGATTCTCTCAAGGGCCATGGCTTTTTTGCTTGAAAGTAGAAAGGAAGGCAGATTTCAGGCTGAAATCGGGATGAGTCCTTGTGAAGTCAGGCAAATTCACGAAAACTGAATTATTCATCACTGTATTCAAAACATATCCATCCCCCTGCCATTGTGGAAATCCAGATGAAATGCTTTTCTGCTGGAATTGGATAGCCCCAGAGGTATTTTTGCAGTGCATTTTAAAAACCTGGCTCTTTGTCTTGTCTTGAGATCAAAGCTGGTAGGGAAGCAGGAGCCGCCTCCCAGAGCAGGCAGGACCGTGCCCAGCTGAGCTCAGGGCTTGCTGGAAACCCACAGAGTAAAACTCAAGGCTCAAGTTGTGTAACTGAGCACAAAGTGAACCTGACTTTTTCATTATCCAAGGTGAGTGCAAACAGATAAACACAGGGGATTCTGCAGATGGAGTTTTGGTGGAAGAAAGTTACCATTTATTCAAGATGTGTTGGTTCCTAACACAAAGAAGCTGTAGCTGTGGGTTAGGACCTGCATTTTGCTGTACATATGCAGAAGCCCCCTCAAAAATTAAACAATTTGCTGGAGACTATCTCAGCACAACTGTGCCATGCAATGGCTGAACCGTGCAGAAGAAACACATTCGTGTTTTCAGTAGACGCAGTGTACGCCTTGGAGCCCCAATTACTGTGCAGTTCAATGGGCTTTGCAAACTACGACCCATAGAAATGCTTTGTGGGACAGTGCTCCCTCCAGGATTGTTTTCTCAGAAGAGGTGAGACTGGCAAACAAATTCAGTTTTTCTTTTCCAGAATTCCCTCACGCAGGACAGCAGGGGAGCACATTCCTCCTGGGGCAGAAGAAAAACAGAGCTATCAGTCCACCAGCTGGGCTTGTCCACAGGATATATCTCCTTCCCCTGCACCCCCTGTAGGGAATACCTAGATGCATGCTCATGACATGTGAGCAGCCACAGAGATGCTTTCTATGGCTTTGAGCAGAAATGGAGATATCTATCCCATATCATAAACCTTGCATAGCAAAAAATACATGTATAGCACTATACCCGCTCTAGTTTGTAAGAGGTTATAGAAAATAAAATTCAGAAGGGCAAAAACTTTGGCTGATGGCTCTGACAATGTCCCAGGCAGATGTAGTCAGTCACAAATGGCACCAGCAATAGCTAATTAATCCCTAAAAGCACTTTGAATATTAGCAGGTTGCTTCAACAATTGTCTCTTTGTTACTACTCGGATCAGCAAATTCCCCAGGACTGTTTTAGATTGTATTATCTGGCTTTTGTCAAACCAGTGTCCTGGGGCCCATGTTGCCCCTGAGATATTGACCATCCTTTCCGTGGGAGGATCCACACTGTCCAGAACATTATCTTAGCATTTTGTGGGGGTTGCTTTGTCTTAGACTGGCTGGGGGGTGTAGGGGAGGAACAGGCTCAATCACCAGAAAAGCAAGAAAATCAAACCTGATATAAAACCTGCAACATTAATCACAAAGCCTGAAAACCAGCCCCCCTCTGCTGCAGCAGTGCCATACTGGGGGTGGACGTGGCCAAACTGCCCCTCACTTTCTGCTGAGGTTCTCCCAAAGCCCAGTGCAAGACACACAGGTCTCTCTGAATTTCTTCCCCTAAGTGAATTTCAGCCCCTGGTCATGTCCCGGACTTAATCTATGAAAACACAGCCAGATCCAGCTCCTGTCTCTCACAGGCTGGGTGGGTCACAGGGAGCTTTCAAACAGTCTGATGCATCTCCAGAGAAGACAACAAATGGGATCCAGATGTGTTCTCCAGCAAAAGGCCTTTCTTTTGGAAGGAATCCCCCCAGATCTTTCCCCAGATTTTGCTGTCGGGATTTCTCTCATACCATACAACTGTCTGGCTTCCCTCCAGCTCCCAGTCATCAGCACTGACTTCCCAGGGGTGAAGGCATAGTCAAAATTTTGCCTTCTCCTTTCCATTGCCACAGTCTGCTGCCTGTCCATCCCCTACACCCAGGGAGTGGAGCACCCTGAGCTGTCCTGATCACCCCACTTCACAAAGCCAACCACATCCTGGGCTGCATCCAAAGCTATGTGGACAGCAGGCCTAGGGAGGGGATTCTGCCCCTCTGCTCCCTCTGGTGAGATCCCACCCACAGTCCTGCATCCAGCTCAGGAGTCTCCAGCACAGGAAGGACATCAGCCTGTTGGAGTGAGGCCAGAAGAAGCCACAAAAATAATCAGAGGACTCAAACACCTCTTCAGGCTGAGAGACTTGGGCTTGTTCAGCCTGGAGAAGAGAAGGTTCCAGGGAGACCTTAAAGAGACCTCCAGTACCTAAAGGGTACTGGAAGATGAGGACAAACTTTTCAGTAGGGGCTTGTTGCAGTGGGATGAAGAGGTGACCCCCGTGGGGGGGATGGGCATGAGTGGATGCGTGGGGCACGGGGTTTCTCTCTCCCTGTTCCCTGGTCATGTGTACCCCAAATCCTGTCCCCCATTGGTCAGTTTGAATGTAGCCCGCGGGAATCCTGTACTTAAGGGAGTGTTCACGGGACCCCGGGGGGGTTTGTTCCAGACCTGTTCTGGGGGCAGTCGCTGTCGGAGTCCCTGCCGGGCTCCGGCCATGTGCGGCCAGGGGGAATAAAACCTGAAAACATCTATCAAATATCGTCTCCTTGATTCTTCCACGGGCCAAGGCTGTCTCCCAGGGAAAGGTTGCAGCCACCCCACTGCAACAGTGGGACAAGGGGCAATGGTTTTAAACTGAAAGAAGATCAATTCAGCTGTAAGGAAGAAAGTTTGTACAATAAGGGTGTGGAGAAACACTGGCACAGGTTGCCCAGAGAGGTGGTAGGTGCCCTATACCTGGAAACATTCAAGGTCAGGTTCAACAGAAACAGTTGCTCAGAGCAACCTGATCTAGTTGACGGTGCCCCTGCTCATGGCAGGGGGGTTGGACTAGATGGCTTTTCAAAGTCCCTTCCAGCCCAAACTACTCTAATTCTGATTCTTCTGTGGGAGCCCACAGCACACAGCCTGCATTTTGTGAAGAACACAGGGCACTGAGTCCTGCTGTATTGACCTGCAACAAAGCTTAAAGCTCACAGAGAGCAGACAGTGGAGCCAAGAACTGAGCCTGGGCTCCTTACAGCCTCCCTGCACCAGAAATGATGATAAAACATTTATTGATTGCAATGAAGCCTTGCCGCACTGAGAGCGCTAAGGCAGGAGTCCATATGGCTCAGTGTTTCAAATCCTTTGCCTCAATATTTTTTCAGCTACAAAAATGTATGTATTTTTTCTCACAGGCAGACATTTGGCAGCAGAGTTAAGAGAACTCTAAGAGCTGTTGTAACTTAGACCCATCCTTGGGAGTCCAATGATGCATGAGAAGGAGCTCTGTCTTTACAAACTCCTAAAAGCACATATGACTACTGCACACTGCTTTTCCACTGAGACTTACAGACAACTTCCAGCAGGATCACGGGTTAGGTTGTGGGCAGCCTAACATCAGTGCTGTGTCATCTTGTCTGTTCATTTGGTGAATTCTGATTTTCATAATTAATGCAGTAGAGAAATTCAACAGAGAATTCACTGGGGGGAAGGAAATATGTCTGGGACTCCGAGGTTGAGGAATTTAAAACAAACTCTCAATAAAAGCAACCCATTAAGAGCCTCTTGATTATGTATTTGAACATTTCAATTTAAAATGCTAGTTTAAAAAAGTAAATAAAATATGTTTCAGTTCTGCAAATTAAATTTATCCTCAGTTACAGTCCATTGAGAGATACCTCCAGGGTGAAGTTTCCCTACATCTTATTTCTGCCCTGGGGTGTTTTCATAGCAGTCTGAGTCATCCAAAGCTCCCAAGCTGAATTAATTTCTGAGTCTCATAGCTGATATCCCACAGACAAAGCCACGTCTGTGATTCAGAAAAGTGCTGATTAATATGGAGAGGGAGGAAGTCGGGCATTGCTGTTTGCCCCTGCCCGTTTCCCCAGTCTGCTGGACTCAGCCTGGCTTTCTGCAGGTCCCACACGATGCTGGCACTGGGGGGAACGCAGAGACTGGGCAGATGGGATGGAGAAACCACGTGCAGTGGTGTGAGGGTCCTGCCCCTTCCCTTCCCCATCCCAGCAGCTGGGCAGCAGCTGCACTTTGAGCACATCTCCAGAGGCAGCAGCCAGGACTTCTACTGCAGCAATGCCCCTGTGAGCCTGGCCAGCGCTCCTTTGCTCATGCTACAGATTGTCATCAGCTTCATCCTTTCCTGGAGTTCGGCTCCAGCCTCTCCAGCCTGTCCTGGCCCTGCACAGAAGGTTCTCCCACAGCTGTTGCTCCTGTCTGCTGGAGCAGCACTGAGCTGGGCTAGGAGGAGGAGGAGCAGAAATCCTTCCTCGCAGGGCAGGTGGGGCACTCACAACAGAGCCTCAAATGGTGACAAGTGACGGTCCATAACCAGCGAGCTCTGCCATGGGATTTCTCCATCCTCTGCATGTTGATGAGGTGCTGAGGAGCTGCATGCACCAGCAGTGATGCCTCAGGCATCTGGAATTTCCAGCATTTTGGACTCCTCTGTTTTTCCTGTGAACATTCAGCCGGTTTTGGGCACCAGGGAGAGGCACTGCCCCCAGACATGGAACAGAAATAGTGATGGAAACATAGCAGAGTCCTCCATGAGCTCTGCACCCCCATTCCCCAGATCCTCCTATACCTTCGGCTGGGCTTGTTTCAAAAGCAGTAAGAGGTGCAAACCCAGCTATGCCAGGGCTCTGCAGCCGCTGAGAGGGTCCATGGCTGGACCCTCAGGGTCTCTGGTTCTCCTGCTGCAGTTTGGTAGATGGGCAGATGGTGCCATCAGGATGATTAACAGCACTGAAGCCAGTTTGCCAAGAGCCTATTGATTTTCCAGAAGGGTGACAAATCTTCTACTTATGTACCAGCACTGAGACTGAAGTAATCTGCTTACAGCAGGAGGGAAGTCAGCTTTCAGCATGATTTAGGGAGGGCTGGGTTTCATCCAGACACACACCAATATGATCTTTCCTGAGTGCTGTTACACACTGCCTTAATAATTAATTAGAGATAAATAACATTTTTGTTTAACACTAATTTGTAGCTGAGATAGGGCAGCAGACTGAGTGCCAAGACCAGATCCTGCACTGGTTGGATGGCTTCTCTATGAGTCAAAGTGAGTAAGGATTGTCCCTGGGCTTTTTCTTTCCCCAGGGATCTTGTTGAATGACCACGTAGGGAAGTCACTGTGGTGCTGGAACTGTATTAATGTCTTTTCTTGACAGATTGAGAATCCGGGGAGATCTCCGGTTAACAGAGTTTATTGGACATGATGATTTGCCATGGTCTTCAAACAACTGGGTTGTGGTCAGACGGAAGCAAGGGATGTCACAAAACACTGTCACCACCAGGAACACCTCCCTCTCCTCTGGGATGGCACAGCCCCTCATGTTTGGCAGTGTACGAACACGTAACAAAAAGATAGTGCTGAGTTTGCAGTCTCATCTCTTGATCTGTATGGCAATCATCACAAAAGTGTGTCAAAAAAGACTGATAGGTCTTACCATATCTGTCTAGTTATAATGGGAATCCAGCTGTCTGGGTTGTAGTGGAAGAAAATAACAAGCTTGTTTTTGTGATGTTGGATCCTGCTCATTCCCAGCCTCTCACCCTTCACTCTGTGGTTCCTGCATGAGGCTGAAGAGTTGGTTTAGTGAGGGGGACCATGGTGATGCTCTGACAACCATGGCAGAAGCTGACCAAGTCCTGTGGGTCTTGATCTCCAGTTGTTGGGAAAGAAGCCAGTGTGCTCTTTTTGACGAGACTGGGATGAAGGCAAGAAAAAAGTCTGAGCTGCCTACCTCGTATTTTCAGAGCATCATCATCTGTTGGCAATTTATTACTGATGCTCTGTGTGTACCAGGTTTACAGCAGGTCACTGGAAATGTACCTGGGCCCATTCATCATTTTTAAAAGCAAAGCAATGCTTAAGTGCAACATTAATTTAAATTTACCTTCCTGCAGAAAACTGGTGGACAGGGAGCCTTCCAAAAGATGCATTTTTATTATCTCTCTCTTCTACCTTTGGCCACTGATAAATATTTATTTAGGCTTTAACCTGCCAAAGGCTTTAAGCACAGCTACATTTCACTTCCCTTCAGGGTAAGTGTTGGCAGGCAGCTGTCCACGACGAGCCT
This sequence comes from Mystacornis crossleyi, assembly GCA_013400655.1. Taxonomy (NCBI): domain Eukaryota; kingdom Metazoa; phylum Chordata; class Aves; order Passeriformes; family Timaliidae; genus Mystacornis; species Mystacornis crossleyi. The sequence goes on along the minus strand of VYZQ01027421.1, from coordinate 11,171 downwards.
GAGCCAGACCCAAAAGTGCCTTCCCATGGTGGCTGGGGAGCATGACTAAAGCCTGGCCACAGGAAAAGGTGGGTCAGAGGCGGTGGGGGGAACCCCAGAAACCCCCAGTAGGGGACATGAGCCCTAGTGCAGCCCCTCCCAGGGCTGTCCTGGGGACCCTCAGCCTGGGGCTAAAGGGAAAGGCTCTACGGACTGAGAGGGATAAGGGGTACAGGACACAGTGTGGGACACTGAGGAGGAGCATCTTGGAACTGCATGAGACTTATGGGGTGTTTAGAGGAGGAACAAAGCACGGGGAAAGGGAGGGATCTTGGTGCTTTGGGAAGGAATAAGGGTGGGAAAACACAATGATAAGGGGATAAAAGGGGCCAGTGGCATGTCCAGGGTTGGCTGGCTGCTTTGTCTGTCTGTCCATGCCATGCATCTTGTCAGAAGGGCCTGTCTTCTCACTGAACTCCACTTCGGAGGCTTTTCACGGGTGAGGGACTCTCTACTCTGCGTGCACATGTGTGTTGGGGATCTAGGTGAATCACTGGTGAATGTCAAGCTGGACTAACTGGTGAGCAGGATAAAAGGCTTTAGACAGATATTGAAGCAACCATAAGCCTGGTCTGGATGCTGGAGGCACCAGAGGTCTGTATGTTGGCTGCTGGAAGGACCAGGGGGTCCTGGACAGTTACTGGGGATATTGTGGGGTCTGGAAGTCAACTGAGAGACCTGACTGTGTGTGTCTGTGCAAGAGCCAACTGGAGATGAGAGGATTCAGGGACCAGCTACTGTGTAGACTTGAGTGTCTCAGGATAGTGGCTAGAAGGATCCACATTGTATAGATATCCATATATATATATATATAGATATTAAAATATTTTAAAACAAATATATATTCTATTAATGGGCTTCCATCATGATCTGCCAGAGAGCAGAACAGGATGAGGCCCTTGGAGCTGGTTGTGTTTGTGTGTGTGTGTTGAGTGTTCCTGTGGAACTGCTCACGTGTGTAGCCAGGTAGATGTTGAGTGTGTTTGTGTTCACGTGCCTGCTGGGAACACACACTGAGCCCCAGGGCCAGCTGGCACCTGCAGCCAGGGACCTGCAGCAGCCCTGCCTCTACTGGGCCACAGGATTTGTCAGCCTGTGATAGTGATCTGTGCACTTGGGCCTGCAGTTGGGTTGGAGCCAAGGATAGCCTCTGTCAAAACTATCCAGCTGCCTGAGCAAAACGACTGAAAGAGAGAAAATGGTCCTTTTAATGCCTTTAAGCTTACAAACTCCCTTTCAGTCAAAGCTGGATGATGACAGGCAGCTAAATCCCCCATTCCCAGCACCCAGGCGTATCCACCTCGCAACACTGCTTGGCTCAGCCACACCTGAGCTGCCAAAGTTGCTCCCAACAGCATCGAACTGCTCAGAAGCCAGTCATGGGTGTGATTCATGAACTGGATGTTTTTCTACCAATCTGTCCCCTCAACAGGCACGGCCTGAGGGATGTGCTGAGACAAGTCCCCTCCAAAAGCTGTGTCACGCTGACACAGGAGGTAGCTGGCATAAAGGATGTATTGGGCAATTGAGCAGATTGAAATGTGAACACATCAACAGTGCAGAGGTACTTTCAATGATGGACAAGTCTGCTAGCAGAGATGAAGCTTTCAAGGCCTTAGGGACACATAAAATTTAATTTTGGCAAGTAACTTGCAGTCTTTCTCCCTTTTCACATGCTACTCAGAGTTGCTGTGGAGAAATACCATGATCCAGCCCTGTATCTCCATCAAAATATAATAACAAATCACAGGCTCTTATATCACTTTGACACCCTCCGAGTGATTGCAGAGGTACAAGATGAATTATTTAAAACAGATGCAGTACATTTCGCAAAATGAACTTAAGTGGCAAGACATTATGAAGAAAACTGAAACAAAAGCCTAAGAGAATCTATTTTCATAAAATATAACATGCTTCCTGTCTGAAGATAATTTTAAGTAAACAGATGAATTAGTAGGTAGACTGATAGATTGTCCTATATTTACATAGGAAATTAATACAAAATGGAGAATGGTCTTGCTAAGCAAGACATATTATCCTCTCTCCACTGCATCTGCAAAACAGGTAATGAAAAGGAAAGAACCCATGGGGCTTTGTTTAGTTCCAAACTGTTTCTCCTTCCAAAGCCCTGTTCTGAGTGCTGTGCAGGGAGGTTTTTGCTAAAGCACTGCTGATATATCACTTTGTAGATGTCTTTGAAGCTTACAGGTTCTTCCTACATCTCTGTACAGAACACATTCTAGATAGTCACTGCCCTTGTGGCTTACCATGGTCTGTAGAGCTCTATGAGGGGAAGTCAGCTCCTTTATCAAATGGGATCTGGAGGAGATGTTTCAAGACATGACTGTCCAAGAGCTTGTCTGTTTTTTTCCCCAGAAAGTCAGATTGTCTGCAAACCTTGCCTTGACAACATTCTTAAGCATGCAGGTTACTATACTATTTCATGGAATACATAAACTATCTTTGCAATGAGAATGGAAAATTGCTCTCACGTACTGCTCTCTTATTGTTATGTATTGACTCTACTTATTTATTTATTTATTCTTATTTCTATTGAATACATCAATATCATTTATTTGCATATTTTCTTTGCTGAAATACCAAATTGTACTGTACATAATAATATTCACCTAATTTTGTATGAATTCCCCTGCTGTTTCAATTGGACAGCTGTAGTGATGGGGAGCAAATAGTGTACTTCATCTTAGAAATGCCCCTCTTGAACGATGTATGAACTTCATTTAATTTCCATCTTCTGTTCCATAGTACTTCTTTCCTTTGTTTTTTATTTTCCTTAATAAATACTCATGTTTAATATTTAAATACACACACACACACAAAAAAAAGGTTAATAAAACAGTTTCTTCGCCCTCTTTTCTTCTCCCTTCCAACACTGGCAGCATGACTTACATTAGAGGAGAGCACTTTGGCCTAGCCTAGCCTGGGTATTGATCACTGGCAGTTTGCTTCTGTATGGATTCATCACTATTGACTTTTGTTCAAATTTTAAGATGCAAGCATGTATCACTTTCCAAGTATCAGTCTCCTACAGACTTTCTAGCTCTTCAGTGGCTAATATTTGCATTCTTCCGTGTCTAATGTCTGAGCTTTTCCACAGCTGGTGTCTGAGCTCTTCACATGAGTGAGTACAGTACCCACCCCAGCAGGCCTGGGGGTAGGAGCCCAATATCACCTGGCAGGTGTACCTGCACTGGAGGCTGCAGAGGATCCTGGGGACACATTCCTAAGCAGGAAAGGTGCTCCGTGCTGCCCTTGAGCTCCGTGCTGCCATGGGATATTGCTTTCTTCCAGCTGCTTGGCAGTGCAGACGTGCACAGCCTCTTCTGCACAGCCACACAGACGTAGCTTGAGGTGGAATAGAGGAGCAAGCCCAGATACAGATGCCTTGGGATAATACACTGACTGCTGGGATATATCCCCTTCTTTCTGGATCGCACAACAATGCTAAAATACAGAACAGGAAACTATCTAGTCTATATTTCTCATGGGAGACAGATGCCCTAAAATATGGACTCCAGCCAAATTGATTTCTTAGCCACATAGTAAACAGCTTTTGAAAAAGTGCTCTGAGACAGATACAGAGGGAGATCGTTGATTTTTTGATAGAAGTGGCAAAAAGTCAATTTATACAGGTTTAGCAAAAGATGATGAAAAACCTCCCCCGAGTTTCTCTTTTCCAGTTGCAGGTGAGTATACAGTGGAAACAGATTGCCAACTCTCTATTTCCCATTAAAAAACCAACAAAAAGTTAATGTTAAGAAACAGAAACTAAAGTCAGTGTAACAACAATTTAACTCAGAGATATGTACAGTGAACACTGGGAGTGAAACCAGTTACCCTTATCTTGAACAAAACACCCTTCTGGAGGAAAGCACTCGTTTATTTAGACTGAAAACAGACCCAGCCAGTATGCTGCCCAGTGTCCTACTAACCATCAGGTAGTGTGAGCTCTGATCACCCAAGTGATCTGAACTTTCCAAGTAGGGGGAGCAGTAAGTGCTTAGAATCTTTGCAAAACTGCCTCTCTCCAGGTCATTGCTCCACATCAGAGGCACCTGAGACACCTGTGCTCTGTAACTTATCTGCAGACTAATCCTCCCCACCCACACATGCATATACAAAATGGAAATAACAATTCAAACCTATTTACATAAATACAGCTCTTTGAAAGGCGCTAATTCTGCTACTACCTGAATCAGGAGAGCACTTATGCACAGCACACACACACTCACACACACACACTCCCAAGTTGCATGGGTGGGAAGAGTTTTAAAGTTTGAGTAAAATATCAGCACCGAGGGGATTATTATAGACAGAGGGGAGAAGAAATTGAGGATAAGAATGGCCCAGGAGACAAAAGGTAAAAAACAGGGGAAACAAGAAAAAGAAAGCTCCAAGAAGTAGATGATTCACAGTTTAGGCAGCAGTTTAAGCTTCTCAGTTTGAAAATGGAAATAACACCTACTTAGCACCAAGAGATGGGCTGGTAATTCGTGCTGAAAAGTGCCTAGAGATTCTTGGAAGAAAGGTGTTTTTGAAAATGTCATCCTTGAAGCATTTGTTGTTACGGCACAGTGTGACTGTGAACTTCAAAACTGCTACCAAAAAGTGATGTAGAAGGAAAGCAGCAACCCATCGAATACTGAATACTTGGCCAGCCCAAATATTTCTACCCATGATATCATCCGTAGACAAATACTGGTGGGAAGAGTGGGTAATAAAAAAATCTTGAGAGTGTATTTTGCTAGGTCTCTCACCTGGAAAAGCTCCTTTGCAAAGTGTACAGCTCCAGGTGCATAATCAGTCTAGAAATTTGTCTTTATTCTCATTTTGTTTCCCCTGGGGAAACTTTAACCAGGCTGCCAGCATGATGACACGAGCACCGAGGAACTCGGCAAAACAAAGTGACAGACTTCCACGTTCCCCTAGCTCATGGCAGTTACTCTCAGTTAGTGCTGTACCTTTACTTCAGGATCAGAAGGGGTTTACCTTAAAATGTTTCTCTGTCCATTTCTGTGTTTCAGCATGTGCCTTCAAACCCTGCAGTGTCATTAGTTGCCTGCTTCCAGCCTTGTGCCTTTAATCTCACTCCATAACTCAGTTCTTTGGGCTGCCAGGACTCAGTGCTTCTCAGAAGGGAGGGGTGAGGAGTTGCACCCAAAGCCTTTCCATTTTGGTCCATCTCTGTGCCTCTCTGAGATGTTCTGCTTAGGTTGTCAGTGTGTCTCAGGCGCTTTCCAGATTGTTAGCACAGCACAAAGTCGGCAGCATGGTTGCTGGCATTCCCTCTACTTCATGTCTTCTGCCTGCAAGTGCTACAGAAAGACAGAAAAATTTAACATACATTCAGATCATGAGAACAAAGAGGTGTAGAAATTGAAGTCTAGTCTTTTTATCTACTTTAAAGGTAGGAATTCAATCAAGAACTGGACTATTCTACTGCAGTTCCAGGCTGGTTTACCCCAGTTTATTCACCGGTGGCCGAAGAAGAGGTGGAGATAGCACTGCCTCCATTGTACTCTATGCTATACATTGCATTCCTGATGCATATGTGGAACTAAGCCTGGGCCAGCTCTACAAATGAATTCTAGAGAAAGTCAGACCGGCTCTGCCAGTGAGAAACCCGCTGCTATTAGCACAGCAGATTATGGGATACCTGTGTGGTGGCACCCTTCCTTAAGGACACCCTTCAAGGAAGTGTATGCAAGGGAGTGCATACTAGGAAACTTTGTCAGCACAGCTGTTTGCCACTAAATCTTGCTACCAGGAACCTGGGATTAGATTCACTAAAACACGTTCTCGTGCTTGTGCCACTAGTGCTGGTTTATGTTTCTGTCCTAGTCTGTGTATATTCCCCTTGACCAAAAAACCTCCAAAGAGAATGGTAGCTTCGTCATTTCCATTTCTCAAGACTGGTTCCACATGTCAAACCTAGAACTGTTCTCTTCAGCCTGTATTGGAGGTGGAGAAGGAAATAAATCCAACTTCCAAAGTGTGATGCTTTGCAGATAAGGGATGTTTTCCTCCTATAACATAAAAGCAGCTTTTATAGCACAAACACAACAGCAACAAGGGTATCTGCTTACCTTTCCACATGATGAAATCCAAACACAAAATAATGTCCACTTCTCACAAAATTTGGCCGTGTTTATAGTGTTTCTTTCTCCTCCTTTTCTCATGTAAAGCACACTGGTTAATGATCTCCAGGCCTCTATCATCACCTTCTTTTGTCTTGGCAGAACAGCCCAGGTAAGCATATGCCCCAGTGCTGGCAGCCTAAACTTTTCCTTCTGTAGTGTTAATTGTCTCACTGCCTGGAGTAGTTTCTTCTTAATCCCTTAGTTCTGTCTTGGCAGCCGCTGGAATAATAGGTATTGGGAGACAGAACAGTTTGATTTCTGGAACCCAAAAATCAAAGATGTTCTGCTGCAAGCCAATCCTGTCCATGAAGAAGCACATTAAAATAACATCAGTAGATGTCACATCCCTGGAGAACACTGAGTGGAGATCTCGGTAACCGACTTCATTCTACCCTGACACATCCAAGAGAATGAGTTTCATTTCTTTCCCATCTTCCTCTGCGTCAGCAGTGCCTTGGGAAGGTGTTCATGACACAGAGCAAAGATGAAGCATATTTTACCAGAGGGGGGATCTCCAGCTACAGCTAACTTCCTCCTAAAAGCAGCCATTCCTTGAAAATCAAGATGAAGTAAAAATGACGTATTCCCAGGATGGGATTTTTTTTTTAAGCTTTTGTGAAGGGTAGAATGAGGAGAGGAGAGAAATTCCATTAGTTTGGAATTTCCCTTGTCTCTTTTTTCCTCTCCATACTCCTGTCTTACCTTTCTTCCCTATTTTTTCTCCCTTTTAATTTTTCTGGTATCAGAATCTTCTGAAGTTGTGACTACCTTGTTCTTGCCTAATATTATAAATCAAAAAATTAGGGTGTAAGCCAAATCTGGGTGTAACCAAGACTCCTGCAGTACCCTATATTTCTGATTTATCATCTCAGATATTGTTTATGGTCAGTGTTCAGTCCATAACAGATTTAATTTTTTTAGGTCGAATTACTCAATTTTGTGAGATGGAATGTAAAACACTGTAGTGAACAACATCCCAAATCAGTTTTATTAACATTTTTCCTGCCATGATTTGATAGTGGAATTCTACAATGGCAACAGCTCTTCTGTGTACACCCATCCTGCTTTTGCTCATAGATCAGTTATCACACAGGAATTACGAAAGTGTTCTAAGTCTTCATGGAGTCATGGTTAATTTATATGAAACAGAAGTTTGTTAACTCACAGGACAGTAATTTCCACCATCAACAGCCTTCTCTTAGATCAGTTTCTTCTAATATAGTTGCTGCCTCAGCTTCCTCAGGTGACAGGTTCCCCTGCAGAGAGAACTGACCACCACTCTTCAAAGACAATCATGAAGACCACAGTAATTAAAGCAATAGGTTAATGTATCTTAATATAGCCAACCAACCTACATGGAGAACCATATGACATCATTGTTTTGTAAAGAAATCTACTTTACTGGCAATAAAGTGGAAATTACACAAATCATTAACAAATCACAACATGTTTACTTCAGAAGTTTCCTTGTTCCTATTGCAAAAGACTCATCCTGTGTGAGCACTTTGGAACTGAGTGTGCCAAACTCTGTGGTAGAACATGGGCTGACAGTGCTGGAGTGTGAAACAGGAGTAGACCTGCCAGAGAGACTCTTGAAACATCACTTTCCAGATCTGCTGAGGCATCACAAATAAATAAATTGCAGAATCAAAGAATGGATGAGGTGAGGAGGGATTATCTACTCTACCCTGCCCCGATCAGAGCAGGATCAACTACTGCAGGTTGCTCAGGACTGTGTCCAGTTGGGTTTTGAATATGCCCAAGGATGGAGATCCTGCAGCCTCTGTGGGCAGCCTTTTCCAGTGTCTGACCATCCTCAAAGTACTGGAATGAAGTACATCCACTGGAGAGTCTAAAGAGAAAGAACTTCCCACTGTTAAGGATTCTATCTTGAACTCCAGATATTGAGACTGAATTCCCTGCTATCTTGTTGGCACTGGACAAGCAATTTTTACTCTGTCTCAGTTTTCCTGGTAGACAAAGACTGCAAGGTGTCTGCATTCACTAAAAGCTGAGAACAAAGGGAACCAGAGGTGGATTAGTTTGGTCTCTCTGCAGTGAGAACTGTTTCCAAAGGCATTATTGGTGATGTAGATATGTAACATGATTAGTATCTGTAATAGTTATGTGGTCAGCTCATTTATTTCATACAGCTACAGGAGGGTTCTTCAACTGAGATGAGGGGTTGTAGATCTAAAAATTCTAGCCTAAGGATGAGGAACTTGTTTTTATTTAATTTGAACTCAGCTGGAGACAGAAGGCTACTTCAATTTACTGTAGTGGTATAATTTTACTCTGCCAGCCCATATTACCTGAGTCATATTAAAGTATGATTTGATAGTTTTGCTATAAGAACTTGAAACAGTTAAATCAGCAGCTTCTGACTGACCTCTCTTGTTCCCTGGAAGAGCAATGCCAGTGCATCCCATGCAGCTCTTTAGTCATGAAGGCATGTTGTTTTGAGATGGTGTGCTAACTCTTAGCGGCTTAGAGAGACAGATACTCACCATTTCTGCCCGTTCTCCCACATCTACTGAGAGATTTTGCACACTAGCCGATGAAATGCTGGTATTTCACTGCCTCTTGCCTTCCTCACTTTGCCGAGAAGCTTTGCCTGCATGAGGACTGCAGGATGCCTGATGCCAGTGTTACAAGTCAGCGTGCAGGACTCAGTGTGCCATTAGAACACACATGGCTCCCTCAGCATGTTATGCCACAGCAGGCAATGTGCTTACTTGCCTACTTATTGACAAAAAGGAGAAAGATTGCCTTCCCCACTGAGCTTTCATGCTTTTGGTACAGATTTACACTAGCACACAAATTATCTGAGTTACAGACATGCCCTTTAGAAAATCTGTTTAGCAAAAAGAACAGGGGGGAATATAATCTGGAAGCAATCTCCAGTAATTGACAGGAACTGTCTTCTCAGCAACAAAAAAAAAAAACAAAAACAGCCAATTGGTATAAATTATACACAG